>VZUI01066606.1:0-58273 GCA_013401135.1 Cettia cetti | reverse complement strand
CCAATAAACCTCTGTTCCCCGGATGTCTCCGAGAGTCCCCTCTTTCCAGCCACGGCCGTGACAGTGTAAGTCAAGGCGCTGCGGAGCCAAGAATTCACAAACAGATCTTGTTGAGGCGTATCAGAGCTGACCGGGTGGTCTAGCCAAAACACCGGGCTGACCAAAGAAAGATACGCACCCCAACAGATCTCATATTATCCTTTAAAGCATGTTTGAAAATAATACTTCCTTGGAATGTCATCGGAAAAAAAACAAAAAAAATCCCAAAGAAAACCTTAAAAAGGTTTTGCCCTTGCTCTCTTACAAACACCTATAGTTACCAAGAATCTGACCAAATAATATTAAATATTTGAAGGTAATTGAGGAACAAAAGCAAACCATTAGCTATGTGGCTTAGGCCCAGCAACCAAAGCACCTGCCAGGAGTCTCCGGTTACCAAAATGCTACAGTGCAGTACACAGCCAGCAAGCAGCTGCACATCCACATGGGGCTGCATGACCTAAGAAGCCCTCTGTGAACACTTGGTACAGGTTTGTGTTCTTTCCCACAGCACATTCTACATGTCTATGGAGTTTTCAGGGTGGATGTGGACAATACACAAGAACTCTATTGCCAAAAAATGGAATGAGGAAAATGTAATCACATCCCTTTCACACTTTTAATGGAACCCAAGGAGCTTAAATACCTTCCCCCACTCAAAAAAAAAAAAAAAAAAAAAAAAAAAAAATCCAAACCTCTGTACCTGTCAGCTTGAGATCTACCACCACGTTTTCAGTAGTTGGATTTTCAAAGGACACAATGACCGAGGAGTACTCGCCAATGCAGGAACTGATGGTGGTTGTTTCCATCTGCTCAGGAGGAACTCCAGATCCCGTCAGGTAAAATATCCTCTCTCCAAACTGTGAACGAAATGTGCCATTCTTTATTATTTGATGAGTCGGAGCTGTACGTTTTAAAGTATTTTGCCTACTTTTTTCTGCTGTTCTGTGTCTCTGCTATAAGTGAACTTTATTTTCTGCTTTTTTTTTTCTTTTTTTCTTTCTTCAAGCTGTTGTTATTCTAAGAATTGCTATCTGGAAATCAATAGTTTCATTCTGGGAGATGTTCACATCTCCTTTTTTTGTTTAATTTCTGTCCTACTTCAAGCACATACTATTTTACTTCCATCCAGCTACTCAGAGCTTTTAGTGTAGGGAACGGAAAGATGTAGGTGGTTGCAAAAGCAAAATTCAAGCGCATATATTAAAATCTGAAAGCAGATGAAGTGAGAAGTTCTCTCCAGAAGACAAAGGAAGAAAGAAAATAATTGATGGGACAGCAGTAGAATCACACAAAAAGCTTAAAGTGTTCCTCCAAAGATAATAATGAACATTAACCTTTAGATACAGAAAAATCAAGGATATTGGAAAGAAATAGTAAATCTAAGATTTCTGTGGACCATTAGGTTTCAAAGATAAGGACATTGTGTCCTCTTGAACTGACCTTGAATATATACTATTCATATTAGAATTGCTGTCTCCTTGGCTTTATCCTTAATAAATGTTTAAGAGAGATTCTGAAAATAAATGCTGTGCCAACACCACCTGCAAATAACCTGTCTGCTCAACATACTTTTTCAGGAAAAAAAAAAAATTGCCACATGACTTCCTTCAATATTTGTTTTCTTCATATAAAAGAATATTCACTCTTTTAGTATTACTTAAAATGCTATTGAAAAATGCTGGTAGCACTCAACTGGAATAATTTAAAGGTCAGCAGTCTTTTAGGATATCTGAAACTCAAAAAAATAAATACAGAGACAAAATTGCACAGAAAGCAAAGGCTTCATTTAACCACACCTTGCATGACAAAATATTACCATTTACATTGTACTATCAGTTTTTCTTTTTTATTCCAGCTGTAATTCAAAAACAACTAATAGGTCATATTGATGACTCATATCTCTTTATTTACTTGTTTCTTGTTCAACTTTAGGAAAGTCCACAGAGAAAAAAGAAGTCAACAATTCTAAGGTGTTCAAAGTAAAAAACATTTTCAGATAAAATGAAAGGAAGAATTCACTTTTTCAAGTGTGTGACATTCTAAAATTCAGATCAGATAAAAAATGAAACAATTTAATTTTGGAGGGGTAGGGAAAAAATCAAGAAATTTAATTTCAGAGGTGATACTCCTAAGAAGTACCAGTCTTCTAGCATCAAAACCAGCAGAACTCATTACTGAGAAAGCTAAAATTATACATTACCTGTTAAAGGTCCTAGGCCATTATGCCACATTTTAATACTGTAAACAGAATAACTTCTGTGTAAAACTAAGTATAAAACAAATTATAAGTTTTGAACATCTTCACGTTTGCTCTTTCATTATGTACCCAGACACTAAACTTCACCTTGACCTACAGGCTGAACCTCTTCCTTGCCTATCATAACTAGTACCTAACCTGAATCCCAAGTGTTGTGGGCACAAGCATATTATCATACCTTTGGGCACTTGAAGGTTATTGTTGCCTTGTGATTACGTCTTCCAAGGGCAGAGGGACAGAATCTCACGGGCAACTGAGTGGTGGAATGAGGAGGAACAGTCAGCTGTACAAACACAAGAAAGAAGCGAAAGAAAGGAGAGTTAAGGGAGAAGAAATCAATTTTTTTTGGCGTCAGTTTCTGTTTTGTGCTTTGTACCAACAGTGTTGATGTGTATGTGATTAATGTGTTTCAGCAGATGCATTTTCCCCTCTCAGCCAGCGCAGGCTGTGAAGGCAGCGAGTTATTGCAGCAAACAATCCCAGTGGCAGTCCCTGCACGTCCACTGCCCAGCAGCTCCAGGGCTGGGGTTAGAACTGCTCCAAGGACACGGACAGAGGCTCTCAAACACCTTCCCAACGGCACGCCGGGCTCTGATCGTACTGATGGCATCAAAGGGTTATCACGGTGACCCCCACAGACACAAATGGGCTTAGAAAGGAAATACATGCCAGGTTTTAATAAACCAGTGCTTTGTCTCTCTTCTCCTTACCTTTAGCAAAACCAACACTGTAAATAATGCTGCAAGTTTTTACCGCAAGTATTCTACTTGAGACTCAACTGCACAGGCAAAAGGAAAGCAGCTGACTACAATGGATTAATCTCTGTTTTCAAGAACCAGAGAGGCAGCAAATGAATTAAATTATGAAAAATAAAAATGCCAATGCATTTCTGGAGTGATCAGCCAGAATCACTGAACGCACAATTACTATGGCTATTTCTTTAATAAAAAACAGGTATCAGACTTTTAATATTATAGATGTATAAATAATGTTTTCATGTAAAAAGAGATTAAAAAAAGTTATTTATTGATATTATGAGCAGTTAACCTATGTTTCATAAAATGAATAGAGTTTGCAATAAACAAAGGTCAAAACAACACTCTACAAGACCTGGGACTGACAAGACACATATTTAACTAGCAACTCCTAGTGCTCCAGCATTACTGAAACTGAAACTCCAGGAGAAGTCACCGTCCAAATGTGCACCATCTTTTAAGCTCCACGGCCTTCACTGGCCTGCCCCCCAGGTGGGCCTTCCAGTCAGTTGGCCAATCAGAGGCCAATCAGCCAGCCCCAGTGCATGATTGATGGATAACTCTGCCAATCAGAGGCTGGGCTAGCACCGCCCAGTGTGTGATTGATGGATTGATTGACAGCCCAGCCTGGCGGGGGGCTCTGGGGTCACGGTGTCCCCACAAAGCAAGGCCTGGCCCATCCCCAACCCCACACACACAGAGGTGTTGTCTTGGGACGTTGATGTCACCCAATCCCTGACGGAGCCTTTGTTGCTTTTCCTCACTGCCTCATCTCAGAGGCCTCGTCTCATCTCTGCTTTCTCTGCCATTCCAGAGCTGGGCCCATGCAGGAACCATGGCGTTCCTGGTCTTGCCAGTCATCCACTGGCTGTATTTATAGGGTACAGTTACTTGGAATAAAACACAGATCCTTCAAACAGTGTTAAAATGATAATATATAAAAGCAAATCTTTAGTTGAAAGCCCTTCAGGGTGCACAATATGGCAATATGCCCACTTAGTTCAACATTTTTTTATCAAGTTAATTGATCAGTATAGCTATCAAATATTGTCCAATTAAAAGGGCAGTTGGTTAGGTAATTTTACCCCAGGTACTGCCCCATTGGAATTAGTTTAAGGGCTTCTTTGCTCCATTTCTTTTGTGTCTTCTCAGATTCTGGTTGGAAAACAAAACATCTTTGTTGTAGGTTCTCTTCTTGAAAATAAGACTAAGCAGTATTCCAGGAATGTGTTAGAAGGCTAAATTATTGTTCTAAAATGTAAGGAAAAAGGGTAGGAAAAGTACTAGTAGCTACTAGTAAAAGTAGCTACAAACATATATTAGAAGTCTCCAAAGCCACAAATATATGAAAATATATAAAAAGCTAAAAATCTAGTAATCAGTACCAGCTCAATGAGGGATGGGGATGCTGATGTGCCTTGAACAACAGATATTCCTACTGATGGCAGTGGGAAGTAGGTTGGGCAGAAGAGAGGAGAGAGCTCAGGTGTGCTCAACTAATACAGGAAACTTGAAATGTTATTTTCTTTTTTGTGGGAGAAAGTTTTAAAGTAATTCATCAGACTACTGCCAAAACAGTTAATTAAACTCTCATTTGCAGTCCAGTTCCTACTTACTAGTCAGACCCATTTATCAAATGAAGACCTACAAATAAAGAAAGAACCATAGTAGAAAACACCCTCTCCCAAATTCTTTTGAATAAAATGAAAAAGTAAGTCAAGACAGGAGGGCATAGAATAAGAATACATAATTAAATTAACACTAAGATTTTTAAACATTGAGTAATTTCAGTAAGACAGACACATTATTCAGAATAATAACTCTTCCACAGAGATGAAAACAGACAGGAGTTTGATTTCCAATAAGTATTACTTGACATATTATCATTACTCAGAAAAAGCACTGCCACAATGAATCAAAATAATCAACATGGAGATATGATAATCCAGCAGACTGCCTGCTCTGAAGGCAGAAAGAATTGTTAATTTTTACAGTATAGATTTGGTTTTAAAAATTCATTTTGTATTATATAGTATGATATTCTATGAATCCAAAAATAATTTGTTTTGAAATAAGCTAGGCAAAAAAAACCTACTTACTTTCTACTGAAATCCAAAGAAAAAAAAGCTTTTAGAACTAAATTGAGAAATAATGCTAACAATATATTTTAATAAGGTCACAGAATCATTCAATCATTCAATTAAATATGCTGATGTTAACACTCCTGCCTTCCATTTTGTTTACATAAATAAGTGGCTTTCACGATACTCATGTGAAAAGGAATTAATTATCATTGCTCTTCATAAGATGTCAGCTATAACAGTTCAAATACAGAAACTGAGTCTGAAGTTAACTACAAATACATTATTTCTGTTCTAAAATGAAGAAAGGAGGGGAATTTTTCGTTAAATCTAAAAGCTTGCTCTCTACTCTGTACAAAACAATACTCATGGTCATTAAGAAAATTCTTAAAGCTTGCACACAGACATTGTACTCCTCTCTGCCAGCCCTTTTCTATCAAGTTATTTGTCCTCAATAAAAATTGTGTTTCAAAGACAATCAGGAAAGAACACAGCTTAATGCAAAAGGTTTAGGCTAGTTATAAGCCAGGAGAATAGCAAACTGAAGACTTACAGTGAAAGTATGTTTCTTTGTGGCCACAAAGATGATCCTGTTTGTAAGTCTTTTTTGTACATTGTAAATATATGTGTATATCAATATTGCACACATATACGTGAAATACATCAATGTATTTATATAGAGTAAAAGTAGTCAATTAGGGAACATATTATTGATGATTGAAAATTTTCAGCTGTTAAATGCTGAACCTGAATTCTTTTCTGCTAAAGACAAAGAAAGAAACAGTCAGGACAGAAACACAAAACTCAATATCCCCATGACTTTTTGCCCAGACACCCCTAATACCCAATATGCTAGTAAAAACATGGGAATTTGGCAGTAAACTTATGTAAATTCACTTCCATTCAGGCTTTTAGATAATTTGACAGCATTCAAAAAGTTATTAATTTAGTTTAAGGTTGACAAGAAGGGATACAAATATTAGGTGTAACTTGTTAAAAAAAACAAAAAAGGGAAAAAGATATGAAAATCCAAATCCCTTTAAAGGGAGTCCTTGAAATCTTTTATCAAATTTTTGAAAGAAAGACAAGATGTTATATTCCATTTAAACTGATTTAGGCTACAATTGCAAAGCCACTAGTAAGATATGCAGTCTTTTCTCATTTTTATCAGTTTACAAAGGGTAACAGAGCTGCTTCTAAATTGACATGAAGCTGACAAAGGATTTAAAGCCTTTGAATTTCACTTAGACTTCATTATGCAGCCTGAAGTTCAGGGATATTTGAGCCTATTCCAACTGGACCTCAGGAAAGTATATTATTAATGATGTCCATACTTGAAGTTCAATCAGATCTACAGAGAATAAGCCCTTGTGATATTTCAGTAATGCCCTTTGGTCCAAACTGAAACTGGAACAAACAAACTTCCGCACACATGGAAGTATGATAATAATAATGGAAATTTTTTTATTCTGAAATATTAGTCAAAATTTTGGTTATTAATTTTAGGCAAATATCTTAAGGGAAGGAAAAAACATTCTTTGCTATCACTGTTAAATTTGATTTATCTAACATAACTCAGGGACTGAAGAAATCAATTTTGAGACATTTTCCAATTGACAGCCTAGTACATTCAAAAGTCCTACATCTTAGATGACATAAAAACAAATATGGATATTTAAATGAAATATAGAAATAATTGACTTGACTCTACTAACTTCAAATATAATGTATCTTCATTGGACAATCCCATCTTCAATTTATTGTTCTAATAATTTGCTCTTTTCTATTGCCTTTCATCTGAGGGTTGCTCAAATCAGAATCTTTCTGCTGACAAGAAAGAATTATTTGCTTTAAAGAGAGCAGAAACTCAAATGATTAAGATGGGAAACTTCTTCCACACATAGCAAAGGCTTTGAAATGGGTATTAATATAAACCAATACCTCAAGAATGGAAAGTGGTTTATGAGCAGTAATCTTCTGGAAGTTGAATGCAGTGTTGTGTGGAGGTACCAAGCCTAGGATGCAAAATATTTGGGAGAAGAAAGAACATCTGGAGTGCTGTGTACCTTTCTGGGCTCCCCAGTCCAAGAAAGAAGGACTTACTGCAGAGTGTCCAGCAGAGGCCACAAAGGTGATTGGGGGTCTGGAGCATCTCATGGGGAGAGACAGCAGGAGCTGGACCTGCCCAGTCTGGAGAGGAGACAACTGAGAGGGGACCTCATCAATGTCTCCAAGTATCTTAAGGACAAATGCCATACTCTTTCCAGTGTTGCCATGTGACAGGAAGTTCCCTCTCAATGGGTAGAAAATCTTCTTTCCTGTGAGGGTGACTGAACACTGGAAACTGCCCAGAGCAGCTGTGGAGTCTCCATCTCTGGAGATATTCAACACCTGCCTGGACACAGTCCTGTGCAATCCCCTCTGGGTGAACCTGCTTTAGCAAGGGGGAGAGATTAGATGGTCTCCACCCCAACCATTCTGGGATTCTGTGATAAAAATGCCACCTCCTGACTTTGTCACCAAAACTGAAGGAAATCACATAACCTCTCCAGACATGGATATGTAATGGAAGAAATAGGTTCAAAAAGGACAGCTACATGAAATAAATTTTAAGTAGTTGGATATAGCTACCAAAACTATCCTGTAACCGGAAGAACTACTGCAATTAACTAAGAACATTTCAGAATTCAATCCGTAAATGATATACAGGGCTGAGGATTATAATAAAAGGGAAAGAGAGAAAATTACTGCAGTTAGTGTTGAATGTGTCTTTTTGTACACAATGCAATGTAGCTATTGTTGATGTGTGAATCTCTGGTGATAAATTATGAGAGCAGAGGTATTTTTTTCTTCTTGTTAATTTTCTGCACAAGATAATATGCAATCTGCAGGAGCCAAAAGTCACTATGGTTAAATCTAACCCACTTCTGTGCCAATGACCTGAACATAATACATATATAATACTTCCAGATAATTAATATAGTTTGCATCCATTATGTTTCTAAGCTCCTATTCAAATACCAATTCGTTAAATGATAGCACTTGTCTAGGTTTAACATAGTGTATAAAGATGTGTTATTATGCATGACAAAAAAGACAGACTGGAAAAAAAGTCACGTTTTATACTCTTAATTTAATGGAATCCTACATATAGCAATATATAGGGAAACTGAGTAAATAAGTCTGATCTTTAGCTGTTACCATCAGAGCCTCTTTTAGGAACATTTGGTCTGGCTGTAGTGCTATATTTGAGGCTGAAAGCTGTTTAGTTTCTGAAAACTGAACCTATAATGACTATGTATCATTCTTTTATTTTTTCCATACATTCTTTTGTATCTTCTTAGCTTTATTTTATTACAATATTCTTCTCCTCTCTCTCTGACCATTAAAACATTTTGCAGGAATAAAATCATAAAATCGTGGAATAGTTTGTATTGGAAGGGACCAGCCAGCTCTGGTGTCTTCCCTGGATTACCTTCTTCACATCTAGAAAAGGCTCCATTTCTTTCCTGTCCAGCACAGATTTTTTTTTTTTTTTTTTTTTTTTTTTTTTTTTTTTTTTTTTTTTTTAATGTTAAATGTTCTGAATTCATTTCCTAAGAGGCTGTGATGGAGGCACTCAATATCACTCATGCAAATGAAGAGTTTCTATGGATCTGCCCTCCCTTTTCTCATCTCCCCATCACTAAAAGGTCACATATTTCACAGACTTAATAATATCCAAAGAACTGCTTATGGGACCTGTACTTTTAACTAGCATTCAGTGGTCAATAACAAATATTTTTCTAAACCCTGACCACCGAGAACTCTAGCAGATCTCAATGAACATATAAAAGCTGAGCCAATCTACACAATTCTTATTTCTGGAAAGAACATAAATGTTAGGCAGTAAGATGGAAGGGCTTCTGTGATGGAGAAGGAAAAAGTGGAGTACATAAGAACAAGAGGGTTAAGATTTGCTATATAGAAATAATTCTCAAGGTAACTGTGAGTTTGGAGAATAAATTGATTCTAGGTATTTGCTTGAAGCCTCTTTGCAGCTATATTGATCAAATTATTATTCATAGTCCTTGCAAGTTGCTTACAACTGCCATGACTCTGAGAGAGTCTTGTATTCTTCCATTAATAGTTTATCTACCAACCTAAATGTTCACCTAGTTATCCTGTTGATTATTAGATACAGGATTAGAGGCTTCTAACCAGCTGGTTTGTTTACAACTTTTCCTTCTAATATCTCCTGAATTATTCACAACCTACACTGCAGTCCTGCTTAAAAACCATTCCACAAAGCATTCCAGGAAAAAAAAAACCAAAAACACTGGTACTTCAGCTTGAGTTGCTTTTCAAGTTTAATTGTTTTCTTCCTCAGGCTATAAAAATCTCTGAAATATGTACTTAAAATGTCTAAAAGATTGTATATTCTGAACCCACAACACAATACATAATTCAATTTGTTTTAAAAAAAAGGCTCTCTTCTATCTTTTTTGTGAAAGCACAGAAATCTTACTTACAGGTTGGTTTGAGTCAGCCTCAATTGTAAAATGGCTGGGATTGCTGTTAATGATTTCCAGCACCAGAGTTTCTTGAGTAGGATTAGCAAGAGGTATGTGCATATGAATCCATCTGGAAAAAATCATATACACAGTGATGATTAATTACAAAACTTCTTCCATTAAGTGTCATCATGTATAGGGGGTTTTTCATTTCCTGAAAAAGCCTAGATTTTTCTATTTTAAGAATAATAATTAAGTTTTAGTGCATTAGCACTTCCCCAGTAGCGTGGAAACATATTTAGTAACTTCAATTATTATTAATAGTCATTATTAATAAGAAAAAATCCTGAATTCTTTCTATATTTCATTTTGTTAATTTGTTGTGTTGTTTATAACAGCATAATCATAGAACCATTATGTTGCATATGTAGATTATATATTTTAATGAGAATAGTGACCCTTCCAGAAGAAAGATTGGAATATGCTGATTGTCTAAGTGTTATGCTTTAAATTAGCTGGCCCTATATTTTACAGACTTTCCTTCTTTACCAATTAAAGAATATTCATGAGATACTTTCAATAGGACAAAAAAAAAATAAAAATCATTCATAAGACTCCAAACATTTCCCCTATTCTGGTCAAAATACTAAATTTTTTGTTTTCAGAAAAGTTATATGACCATACATCACATTCTTGTTGTAATACCAAGGGACAAGGAGAAGAGATTCAAGGTGAATAAGTGAAAAGAGTAAATAAGAAAAGTTTGAAAAATGAGATACATATATTGGTTTTGCTGTAATTTATCTCCTAATGGATATTCCCTCCAGTCAAAGCTGTGGCAGGTCAGCTGCAAGGTTGCTCCACATATTTATCATCTGGAAAAAATTAGTCTGTTAATCATAGCTAAATCAGTAAGGAAAAAGAAAATATAAAAAGCAACATTCAGAAGATATTTCAGTCCCGATTTATGACTGTAACTTCAGACCCTAAAACCTGCTCACAGGTGGACTCCTTTCCAACCCTTGCAGTAACATAAATCCCCAGCAGTGAGCAACAGACTTGTTTCTGACTAACACTGTCAAAGCATTCTATCATTGAGATCTCAAAACCTGAGCGTAAAGAAATATTATGAAATTTTCACACAGGAACTTCAGACTCACTTGGTAACTCCCATTTTTCACATTTACCATCTCTACTCTTTTTTTTTTTTTTTTTTTTTTTTTTTTTTTTTTTTTTTTTTTTTGGTCTGGTCTCTTTCATATGTAATACTTTGTCAAAGGGAAAACTAACTTGGAATATCTGAAATTTCAGTAAGGGATTACTTAACTGTTAGAGGTTCTTCAAGTCATCAAAATCCAGCCATCCCACACAGATTGGCTATTGGGGTTATGCTGGAAAAATTGTTGCATGTGGCAGTAAATTCCAGATCACTGTGAACAGCGTTGAACTGACTTATCTTCAATGACTCCACTGTGGAGCCCGTAACAGGATGGATAAGGAAAGATAAAAAACAACAGGGAAAAGGTTTCCTTCCTTAGAGACATTTGCTAAGGGATGTGTTTTATCTACCTCGACACAAACAAAAAAGCAGATCTGACTGTGATAGCCCCAGAGTTTTAGGGAATCTGAAGAAGGATTAAAGGATAAATTGTTAGATTTTTTTTTTCCTTTTCTCTTTCAAAAATTGGTTAGAAATTGATTCTAAATTATCAGTAGGTCCTTGGCTTCTAATCTGATCCCAGGTAATGTTTCAAGGACACAAATTCCTAAATTTTTCAGATAAATAGAAAAAAGAATACAGTGAGGACACAATGAAAAACATTATTCTTATATTCATATGCTAATGCTTCTTCTGCACTCAAGGAAAAGGTGGTAGAAAGAAAGTTAACCTGTTGTAAAGCTAAAAATCTTCACCAACCAGAAATGCTTCAAACATTTGATGGCATTTACAGTTCATATCTCTGGGTACACAGCAAGAAAGTAAATTCATTCAAAAAACTCCCAAACTGATATCTTTCTTAGACAATACACAGATGTCTACCTGCACTGCCTTTACATATTCAACACACATTAATGCAGCCAATTTACTTGGACTGTCTCATCTTTTCCCAGTGATTGAACTGTAACCTCAATGCCATCATTGGCTGCCATTGTCCAACACTTTGCACTTCAAGAAGAGTGCTGATGACATTATGCTGACACTGCTGGACACCACCAAAAAGAGCCTGGCACCATCCTCTTGGCACCAACTTTTGTGGTATTTATATGTATTGATGAGACCCCCTCCCAGCCTTCTCCTCTACAGACTGAAGAGGCACAGCTCTCACAGTCTCTCAAAAGAGATGCTCCAGACCCCTCATCATTCCTGTGGCCTCCACTGGACCCTCTCCAGTAGCTCCTTGTTTTTCTTGTACTGATGAGCCCAGAACTGGACACAATGTTCCTCCTCCTATTTACAGATACATAGGAACTACAGCATGCATGTACATGTAAAGGGAAAAGAAATCTCATTTGAAGAACTAAAACATGGGCATTGAGGAGTTTTAGGTAAGAGTTTTGACAGAAGAGTTGTAGTTAATGGAGATAATCTTTTCCAACATCCATTTTACTTACAATAGGAAAGGATGACTTGCCATTTTCCACTAAACCATTCATGCATGTAGTTTCCAGGCAGTGCATGCCGGAGAACATTATGAGTGCCAGAAAGTCTGGATAAAAAGGTTTTAAGTAATTCCTAACTCCTAATAGCAATATGGTAGAAAAAAATTATGGTTTTTACTCCAGTCAGCCCAGAATTTTAAAGTAAAAGTCAGGAAATACCACAGCAATTTCTTTAGAACATGATAGCAAAGGCATTGTCAGTTCTCTCCAGTCTGTTCATCATATTTATTTAGCATGCAGAAGAGCAGTGTGTCCACAGAAACTATTAGGAAGTGAAGGAAATATGTGGAAAAGCAGTACTGAAATTTTGACACTCTTCAAAGTCTTATCTTCAAAGTTTTAGTGTATGTCTTAAAAGTCAAAAGTGAACTGAACATTATGCTATCAAAATGCACATTGAAACTTTGTTGAAGGATGGTAATAATTTGGTTAATTTTTCTAAGGTGCTCATTTTCTAAACACTTGCAGGGTTTCAACCATGTCTATCCCCAGGACCTGCAGGACAGAAGTTGCATTTTTTTGCCATTTCTTGAGAGGTTAGAAGATATTGCTAACTGGTATACAAGCATTTGTAAAGCAGGATCATCAGTAAACTCCTAGTTCAGAGAGAAGAAAAGAAACAGAAAATAAAGCAAACCTACAGAGCTCTGTATAATGGGTCTTGGTGCTTAGATTCTGCAGTATTGTCAGAGTGATTTCTATAAAAAAATTCAGAGGAAGTTTACATAGAGGCTAAAATTTAATTTCAATTGTTTTTCTGCAAGGAATATTTCACCTACCTGTAAATATATCTAAAAAACTATTCTGCAAACTACTACAGCAGGCATAGAGCACTATTCTGAGTGTAAACTCTTCTTATGGTTTCCATGACACCTAAAAGCAGTGATCAGTCCAGCATTACGACTATTCACTTACTTTCCAAGCTCACATCTTACATCAGGGAGCCCAGTTGGCGATGGCTTCTCCACATTGAACTTCAGGGCATACCAAAATTCCCCAATCACATCTGACCGGAACATGACACTAAAAACAGATGCATAAGCTTAATATGACAGCTGCTTTTTTCAAATCATTAAAAAAACCCAAACAGATTAAAATTCAGGATAAACCTAATGAGTTCAACGCAGTGAGTTCTTTAATTAGATCATATTTTTCCTCTTACACTTCTTGCTGGTATCTGAATTCAGCTACCCAGCGTAATAATATTAAGAATTACTGATGCAACAAAAGCTCTTCCTCATCTTTCTTAAATTCTACCAATAAAATTCATTTGTTGCTTGTAGTTTTTGGTTGTTAGCTTGCTTTTATCAAAAATACAACTCAAACATATTTCAGCTTGTAAGAGTAAGCTTTAATTTCATTTCAAGATCACAGTATATACTTCTTAGCCCTTATGAAGGGCAAAGTAACAGAAATACTATATGCTATTTTTAAAAAGCAAAATCTTTTCAAATCTAGTGATAAAAACTGAGGAATAGATATAGACACATTCCTATGAGCATGGCAAAGAGATACACTTCAAGGAATATTCAATATATTGTTTTGATATACAATCAAGGATTGTCATGACTAAAAATTGCTTGCTGCTAGGTGAGATATATACAGCAATATATTTCAGTTACAGACATTCTAATACAGTCCTTTCTTCCTGCAGAATTTCTTTTCAATTTCTTGAGGATTTTTGAGTAGCTGAGTCATAATAACATTAAATCAAAGCATATAAAAAGCACATAAAAACTTAGAAGAAATGCACTGTACAAACCCATGACCTTCTAAGGATGAGTTCTTTTTCTAAATTATAGATAACTATGTCTATTCTATGACTTTATGGTTCCTGACTATCCCCTGTGCCAACAGAGCATTCAAAGCGAGCGTAAAACAGCTCTAGGAAAGACTCAACCATTTGAAAAGGTACAGCTGCCACAATCCCTTTTTCAACAGTTCTTCCCAGCTGCTAACATTGCAAAGGAAACAGACCATGACTTTAGAAAAAGAAGTTAATAGTGTGGAAGTAATGTGGAAGTACCTCTGTCCAGCTGTAACTGCAGTTTGTGGGAGTTACTGCAATTTAAAAGATCTATTACACACTTCTAGATCAAAACTGCAAAAGCATTTGGAGAATGTCCACATGGGGTTTACTTCACCTATGCATACATTCCCTATGCCCCAACCCACCAAAGCAGAGCCCAAAGTTTTTAGTGTATTAGTGTCCCGTTAAACCTTTATCTTAAGATACCGTAATTACTACAATTTCCCACAGGAAAAAAAAAAAATATATATATATATATATATACTTACTACTAGAGTTATAACAGTACTCATTTTTATAAAACAGTATTATTTGAATCTGTATCACTCAATCTTACCTGACATTATTCTGGTCCTTGGAAAAATCAATACAGGCAAATTGAATAAATCTCCCAGACGTCCCTCCCCTCCCCTTAAATCACCACCCACCCTTCACCTCATCCCCATATTTTTGCCAGAGGGTTGAGCTAACTGGAAAACAGGGAATTGTTTTTCAATCAGCCTTTAGACTAAATAATGCTTAGGTAACCAAATTCCAGGAAAATAAGCTTTGCAATTCTACACTGTTCAATTACTCGCTGAACTGTTTTAGCTGAAACTAAGACCAAGATGTCATCTGTCTTTTCATACCTAAATATCATACCTGCATGTTTTCACTGGGATTTTGCAATGTAAAGAAAATTTTTTAATTTAAAACCTCTTCATATTCATTTAGTAGATCTTGATTAAGTAATGGAAATCATGAAGGTAAATAGATTTAACTGAAGACAGTTAAAGGGTTCTCTACCCACTTTAGTTATGTTTTTACAATTTCATTCCTTCTCAGGAAAAAAAATGAAATTGTTCTATTCCTTTTAAAGACCTTTGAAATTTACAAAACTATTTATCTGAAGTTTTCAAGGGGGGCTTCTGACATTAAGTAAGTTTCTAAAACATTGCTCACTAAATTGCAGTGAACTAGAATAACAAGGAGTTACTCTATTGCCTGTCAATAATGCTTTTCCCCTGAGAGAAAAGCTGCTGTTGGGAATACAATACATTTAAAGCTGGAAATTTTCTTAATTCCATTTATTAACATTTGTGGGGGTTTTGGGGGCAGTATTTTCATCAAGTGACTTAGGTTTCAATGAAAGTACTTCATTTATTAGTAAAATAGTCACCATCACAAGTCTCAAAACCCTACAACATACCTTCCAGCAAAAGCGCCAAGAGCAGCTGCAGAAAACTGTAAATGATATGAAAATGTTTGTTTGGGCTTGAGAACAAAAGACTTTTCTCCAAAAAGGGATGGATGGTCCAGCAGCACACTCATCTTGAGAACTTTATTGGTAGGATTAGTGATTGGAATATTAATTCCAACAGTATCCTAGAAAGGATTTAAAAAAAAAATCACAAAATCAATTATGAGCGATTACATATAGAAGATATTTCTCAAACAAGAGAAACAAGGGCTTTAAGTATGGTGGTTACTAATTGTTTACACTTATGCAAACTCAGGCTGCACCTTTGATGTTTGAACTAACCCAAAGAAAGTCAAGTTGCAGCAAGAAACACTCCAGACAACCCTCAAATTTTAAACTCTTTAATTCCATAAATATGGAAAAGTTCAAATCTTTCTGGCTGGTCTGCATCCTAACAGTCCACTTCACCTTCCAAGATATGTCCAAGGCTTGCCAAAATACACCTTCCAAGCCCATCTGCTGTAATCCCAAGCAGGTAAAAACTCCAAGCTGTCTCCCAACAGCCAAGCACAGATAATTGGAAATACCACTTCATAAGCTGGCAAACGATTAGGCTGAATTCTGCTGGATCTGTTCCCTTAATTTATAAGTTATATCGTAATACTTGACATTAAAACGCCACCACCACAATAAATATTCCCTCTCTTAGTCCTTTAGGCCGTTTTCCTCACTAGTGATCTCTATATCTTTGTTTAAATTCTAAGGGAAAGACCAGCCTTCCTTGACCACCTGTAAAACATTGATACTATTAGAGATGCATAACAGCTCCAGTTACTGTAATAAAACAGAGCCAAAATATGGCCTCATTAGATAAATATGGATATTTTACACATGGAATACCTTCAGGATTAGCAAGAATTGGGCAGAGACAGCTCACTCTGCTCAGCTCCTACATTTCAACAGAGTTCCCTTTTCTGTAAGGTTAGAAAAGGTGTAAATTCATCCTATGTGCCCTGCATGTATCAATATCAACATCCCTCATGAAACAAAGCACTTTGAATAGACCAGCAGGAATGTACTTATGAAGCCAGTGCACTGAGATAATCCAGGATGCATACCTGCAGTTTAAAATACATATGTTTTACTTATATATATTCATCCATAGAAAACACACAAAATCCAAAAATAAAGATATGTGTTTATTTCTCTGTGTCCATATTGGTGTCTACTCTTATTTTGGTATCTTTTCTTCGCTCTAGCCAAGCAGTTTATTTCAAAATACATGTCAGTTTGGCTTTTTTTAACATATAGATTTGTTTCTCACAGCAAAATTATTCCACATACTTTTTTGTATAAAGTAAATAATTCAAATTGCAATATGAAAGGAGAAAAATATAAAATGCCTATTAAAATTATTAACACACTAAAAAATGAATATTAAATACTTTTATGACCCCACACAGAGATGCTTTACACTGACTTCATCCTGCCTATGATTTGGTAAATTTCTATATATTTCCATTTATAGACAATGACTACTGGAATATACATAAAACACATTTAATGATCTACAGATGGCAAGACTACACCAACAATTTAAATCATTTAAGTACCTTGCATCAGTAAAATGGGATTTAAATTTGCCATAAAATATTTTAAAGCTCAGATTAATAGTTTTTACTGGTGTAAACAAGTTTCTAAATCTATCTACCATTTTATTGCCAAAGGCTTCATAACAATTTTATAGTAAAACATCTACATGCTGCGTTGAAGAAATACTTTTACAGTAAAAAGGAAAAATGGGACAGCTGATTTAGGAAAAAAGCAGCAACTATCAAAGAAATCTTTTTAATCTTTTACACAAAGGAAGTTTTACATTGCCAACAGTATCATAAAACACTGTTCTCTTGCCAGTATAAAATGAATGCTTAAGATTATATATTTCCCTGGAATTTCCCAGGAAACTCCAACTGTGGAATTCCTATACTCATTTCAATGATCTGCTACTTCATGGATGGTAATAAGAGCAGATGTATGTTTATCAGCAGAAAAAATATATATTTTTTTATTATTATTATTATTATTTTTTACATTTCTAGGCAATATTGGATTGTTAAAGAGGCATAGACTAGGATAAATAACAAAATGCCCATGCAATTGCTAAGAGTATTATTTTTCTTGAAAGTACCGTTTTATCAGACAGAACGTGAAATAGGAACATCACAGGCAATTTCCAAACACATTTATAGTCATTAATTTAGTTCCACATATCAGTGCTGAGTATTTTATAAACATTTTGACAGAGGAGAAATGTAAATGTTGAGAAAAGGAGAAAATTATTCTCTTTCCTCAAACATTTCTTATATCAAGGCTGCCAGTCACCAAAATAGAGACACTTTTGTGCAATATGTCATGCTATTACTCCTTTAGAGCTTTCAATTATCCACTTCTTGTCCAGTGCAGGCTATTTAAAATAATCTCACCAGAGTTAAAATTAAATAAAATTAAATGTAAATATGAGATAAAGTTTATTCTCTATGGAAATTGAAAAAAAAATTGACTGCTAACACTCAATCCTACATTAATAGCCCAAATCTATGCATAGGTTTAATACTCTGTAAACCAGACTATGTTTCAAAAGATATATTTACCATCATCAATTGATCAATTGTGATACTGTACTTTTTTGCTGAAATATTTTTCTTACATATTTTATGCCAAAGAGTTTCTCATGATTCCTTTCTCTATTTCCTTCTTTGAGCAACTAGATCTATTTTATTTAAGTCCATAAATGCAACCCATAAATGCAATTTTACTTTTATTAATGTATATGCTGCACTGAACTATCAATTAATCCTCTTCTAAGTTCAACAAGGTAATTTACAGGAAGATGGACACATTCTACAATTACTGTGCATAGCAATTCTCTGTGTTCCATCTTCATTAATAATCCTATTCTCACCATCAGCAAGTGTCAATAAAGGCAGTACCTGGCCAAAGTGTCTAAGAGACTGACTACAATTCTTATTCTTTATAAGAATTGTTTTCAATTGAAATCTAGTTTGGTTAAGGAGATGGCACTCATTCCACATTGTTTGAAGCTTTTTCAATCCATAGAATTTGAGGTGAAAGCATTTGTATTTGATCCTGAGTTTGCCAGCCTGTGGCTATAGAAGCAAATTTTCACTTGAGAAAGCAGCAAGAAAGCTATTTTTATAGGCCTGGTGAGATAAGGCAGCAGAAGTTCTTCCCTTTGTAGGTCCTTGTCCAAACCATGGCTCTTCTAGATGGACAAGTAACAAGTGCCTTCTTTGTGCTGCACCTGACAAGCACAAATGTTTCTCACTCAAGGACTGAACTTGGAATGGTGGCAATATAGCTGAAAAAATAGATCTTGGCCTTCTCTCTTCCATAGGCTCAAAATGACCAGAGCTTTCAACCACCCCATTAGTGTCCATATGTCAGTAGTAGGAATTAGTCTCCTGCTGTATTCTCATTATTAACTAATTTCTGTTTCTTGGAACAAAAGAGGCTCAAGTGATCTGAGCAGCTGCAGATGATGACAGAGTTTCAGGGCCATGCTGAACAGAGCTCAAACTACTTCTAGAAATCAGTTCTGGCTCTTGAACTGCTTGATGCAAAGTGCCCCCAAGTCACATCTCACCTCATTTCCAACCCAGACACGGATGTCCACGCTCAGCAGGGCCCTTCTGGACTGATCATTCACACACGGAGCTCCTGAGCTCCTCTGTCCTGAGGGCCTCAATCCTTCAGGCTTCCCGTTCACTCCTAAGTCAATGGAGATGATCTTTGTGGACCATCTCCCTCACTGTACAAGCTCCTTTTTTGATGTGGGGTTTTTCTGGTTGAGGTTTTTTTGTTGTTTGTTTGGGTTTGTGGGTTTTTTGTTGTTTGTTTGTTTTTTGTTTTGTTTTTCTGTTTCTCTCTGAGATGTAAATGAATTGCCAAGATAACACTCTCCTTTCCATGTAGGGTTATGAGGCTAGAGAACCACAGCATTGCTTTTCTCTTGACACTGTGTTTTCCCATTTTACTTGGCATATTTTGCCTTACAAAATATCAGCTTTCAAAAAGACACCAACTGTTAATCAGCAGTGAAGTCTATCAGAACAGCAACTTGAACTGCTTGAAATTTAGGACTAAACACCTTAAGCAAATTATATATTTGTAAAATTTGCTTAGCAAGGAATTGATTCTTATTACTATACCAGCACAGGAAATTAACTAGAAGGAAAAAATTTGCACAGGACATTTAATATCAGAAGCTAATAGGGCAGTGAGTTTCAGGTTTAAATTTACATATAAATTTACATAGAAAAATCCCACTGAATTGAATTTCTTTTAGCTGAAATGTGCATTAGTGCCTAAGTAATAATGCCCTGAAACAGAATACAGCAATGATTAGTTCATAAGTTATTATAATAATTCTAAGCTCTCTGACTAAAAATGACTACAGTGTTAACCTCTTAATGGGGCCTGCACAAGCAAACAAACTGGGAAAACAATGTTTTTCAAGAGATGATTACAAAAAAACATTTTTCTGAAATTGAAAGAAAGGGAGAGACTGAAAAAGCATTACATTTTATGACTGAACCTATCTATAATGTCCTCAACTCCACCAAAAGATACCACAACCCTCACCAAACTGATATTACAATAATTTATACACATATAGGAAAACTAATGAACTAAATGATATGCACATACTTGGATTTCCATTCAAAGATAAAAGATAAATAGAAAAGTAAGATAGATAGTAAAGACAGAGAGAAAAAGTTGTATCAAAGATGAGTTGAATGCTAAGTGAAGTGCTATATTAAGATAATTATAAGGAGCAGACCTGACAAGGGGATACAGACTAACTCAAAGTAAAATTAACATCCCAAATTCCCACTACTGAGAAAGTAATAACTATGCTCACATCTTAATGAATACTTTTTTGAATTTGAAATCAAGGGCACCTCTGCATCCCTGGAGACTGAAGCTCAATAACGCTCCATACTCCTGAGATCACAGGCAGATTTCCTGCTCAGATCCAGCAGTGTTAGAAGAAGAAATTACCAATTACAGCTACTTTTTCCAACGTCTGTACTGAAGATTGGCACTTCCAGTGATCAGCTCAGTTGCCTAAATCACCTCATACAGTAACCTGGCTTATCAAAGCTCAGTTGGGTTTGACAACCCTACTAAAAATGTAGAAGTCAATCTTCTCCATTACCAGAATCAATGGGGAAGATCATAGAGTCATAGAATTGTTTGAGTTGGAAGAGACCTTGAAGATCATTTCATTCCATGGGCAGAGAGACCTTCCACCAGACCAGATTGCTCAGAGCTCCATCCATCCTGGCCTTGAACACTTCCAGGGATGGGGTACCCACAGCTTCTCCAGGGAACCTGTACCAATCTAAATCTACTCTCTGCCACTTTGAGGCCATTCTCCTGTCATTGCTCTTGTAGGAAGTTTCTCTCTGTCTTTCCTGGAGGCTCCCTTCAGGCACTGGAAGGCCACAATTAGGTCACCCTGCAGCCCTCTCTTCTCCAGGCTGAACAATCCCAATTCCCTCAGCTTTTCCTCATAGGAGACATGCTCCCTCTAATCATCCTGGTGGCCTTCTCTGGGCTTGTTCCCAGAGGTCCATGTCCTTCCTGTGCAGGGGACCCAGAGCTGGATGCAGCACTGCAGGTGGGGTCTCACCAGAGCAGAGCAGAGCAGAGAGCAGAGGGACAGAATCCCCTCCCTCACCTGCTGCCCATGCTGCTGTTGGTGTAGCCAAGGACACCTTTGGCTTTCTGGACTGCAGAAAGATGGGCTGCTTCTGATATCTGACACTGAATTAATGTAACAACGGACCAAATTATTCTTCAGGGGATTTTACAGGAAAATCATTTACACCTACTTTGTCATCAACATTTTTGGAAAGCGTGACTCAGCAGGTGACAGATTTCAATACAGCTTCTATTCATCATTTTTATGGGTCACTTTGCTGTGCAGATGCATGCACAAAATATATGAGGTGCCAATGATGGAAAACAGTTTGAATCAAATCAATAGATATTTACACTCCTTGGGTGATACAACTGTTTTGGGTGATGTAAATCCAGGCTACATCTCTCAAAAACAGACATTTCTCTTTTTTTTTTCAGATTGTCCTTTCTCCTTCAGAGACTGTCATATCCACAACACCAGAACAAAATACTTAAGGTCAGTATCACTCAATAAAAAGCACTAAAAAGTGCAACACTTCCAAGTGAGAAATGTACTGTTCTTAGATAATGAAGTCAAGAGAGGTATCAGTGACTACTGCATTTTCAAAGTCAGTTATGTCTCAGGGAGTTGTAATACGCAAACTGCAATCATGTCCTCACACTGAGATACCCGCCCAAAATCAGCCTCAAAATAGTGACAATCAGCATTTGTGACCCTTCCTTTCAGGGAAGTTAAGGAAATGTAAAGTTTAGGATACTTTCAATTTCCAAATAGCTTCTGATATATCAGGTATACAGTTTGCAAAACCTGTCTTTTTAAATCATTTCTCTCTGATCTAGACTAAATCTTACTCTCAGAGATCTTTTTTGAATTTCAATCAGGTTAAATGTTTAAGTAAATCTGTGTCATCCCTTCATTTACCACAGAACTGCACAATTATCCCTGGACTCTGAATGTGTACAGCTCTTCAAGGTTTAGCCCCTACCCATATAATGCTACAACACATAGCTATAATTATTTTCTGCTGGTCTCTCTGATTTGTTTTCAAGTGCTACATAAAGTCACAATGATGCCATAAATTCACAAATCCAATAGACTGGAACATACTTTGGAAGGCTTGGTGAGTGCTGATGATTTCTGCATACTTATAAAGAAGTCAGTAACTGAAACCACAGAACTACTTCCAGGAATTTACTCTAATCTAATTAGCCTATTAGTTTAATACTGGATTCACATTTAGATCCAGCTGTCCTGAATTGAAACTTCGATGTGATGAGGTTAGAAATCTCCATCTGACATGCATCTACAACCATGACAAAGTCTATGTCAGTGAAATGCTGAATATCAGCTTGCTCAGAACTGACCAGAAAAAGGCAATGACCAGCACTGCCCATGTTCCAGTGCTTCAAAGACTTTCAGAAATACTTGGTGAAAACAAACTTAGAACCACCTATCAGAACCCAAAGTTAGAATAGTAGCAGGACTAATTATTACACTATTTCTACCAACTTGAAGGACTCCTGCTAGATGTGGAAGCAAATATTCTACTATGTGCCTGTACTCAACAGCTCATGCTGGTATGAGCTAGCTGAAAGTACTCCTTTACTTTAAAGTAGTAACTAACTCCAATAATATCTCATTTTATTGAATTTTTATGACCATACTAATGAGGTAATTTACATCTCAGCTACACCACCTACCATCAAGTTACTCAATCAGTAGAGGTAAAATGCAAATTAATTTGACTGTCTTAGATCTTGCACCTACTGTGACTCTCTCATTCTGTAGGTAAAAATAGATTTTTAAGGAAGTATTTCTTCACAATTTAAAAGACCAATACCATAATTATCACTGGGACAAAGCATTTAGAGGCAGAGATAATTCTAATAAAAAACTGAAACTGCCAGGATTTCTGCTGAGAAAAACTTTTTCTTCTGAATTTTCTAGGAGTAAAATTCCTCTGAAAAAATCTTCCTCTCCTAGATTTCTAGACACTTGCTTTCTTTAAATTCAGCTTTTATTTTTGGCATATCTCTGCAGACTCAGGAGCCACAGAGTCTTATAATATGAAGAGAACTTCTTAAATGTTCATAGTTTTTCAGAAAACAAAATTATATATAAATCAAAAGGAACAATCTCTGTAAGAGTTCTCTCATTCTTTTTCTTACTGTGACTCATAAGATCAAATAAACTTTGAAAACAGCCCTACTGCTAGCTGTTGCTCCAAGAAAAGTTAACTTTTAAGCCCTTGAGGTTTGCTCACAGATCACTGTACCACATGAAACAATAAATGCTGCATTTATATTGACTTCTGTGTGTGACAGGCTAGAGGTATCCATGAATCATGGAATGAGAGTGTAAAACTCTTCACATACTGATTTCTCTCTGCTCAGTTTTGACCACCTGGCAGATCACCTTGCGAGAGAAAGAATTGCTACTACAATTACCTGAAATATACTTTTTTTGGGCATATCAACGTATTTGGACATGAGCCATTATTTCATCCTTTAACATTTATACAGTAAAAGCTATCTCCTGGTGTTTCAACTTCAAAACTTGGATAAGTATCAAGGAAGTGCTTGTCAATTGTTATAGTCATCCTACAGTCACACTCTGCTGTGTAGAGCTCACACAGAACAGATCTGCTGCAGTCATTTTTCTAGACTGCCAAAACCAAGAAGATTTGAAGGTTGGAACCAGTAATGGGAATACTCTGCCTCTACTTAGATCTGCATGTAAACAGCAGCTCTGAGCCAGTGACCTTCTAAAAGCACCACGAAGGGCTCAGCAGCAGGGTGTGTGGGGTCTGGGAGCCTTCACAAACAGCAACAGCAGCACAATTTCAACTCACAAGAACCAGTCTTGTGGAAGTGTGCATGGGCAAAGTTTCAGAGATACATTCCCAAGTTTGAGGTACTCATGCAGTTCTAAAGGACTTGAGAGAGAGAGAGGAAAAAAAGAGAGGTTTGGTGAGAGAAAAGCCAAAACTATTGTCTCCACACTTACGTGGAAACCAAACTCAATCCCTTGCAGGCTTTGGTTTTATTAAAGCAGAAACTAATAATTCACTGTTCAAAACAGACCTTCCCCTCTGGCTTATCTCCTGCTGTACAGATCCTGCTTGGAGCTCACATATTAGATATTTCCTCTCAAGACAGAAAATACTTTTTTTTCAAGTATATGGATTAAAAAGTCTCTTGACACAGTGAACCAGTGATATACACTTAGAATTTTCTCCCTGAAATAGACAACTGCTAATGAGTAAGTGCTTAAAGCAATAACAGCCTTTTAGACACTTTACATCAAAATTTAAGAATCACCTTCTTTCTTGACCTCTACATTCAACCTGAATAAACCCATTAGAATATTTGCAAGGCAAAGTAACTACTGCAGTAAACTTTTCTAAACAATTTGAGATAATGGACCTGAATTTATCAGCCTAAGTAATAGTGTTACAAATTAAGGAATGAAAGTAAACACCAAAGTAAAATACAGTAACAAAAGTTTTAATTGTAAATTCTCACCATGTTTTCAATGGTTGAAGATATTAATAATTATCAATTGATAAAAATATAGTTGTTTTCTCTGCATTTAGAACTAAAAATATGTACCAATGTACAAACAACTCATAATGACTGGAACTGTTATTTAATTATTGAATAATGAACATTAAATAAATTTTAATTTGACTTGAAACTTCCTGCTTTCATAGGTGGTTCCTTTGAACTGTTAAAATTCTTTTTAAATTATCCTTTCTAAATCCCAGACAAATATATACATTTTATTTTACTGAGTAAATATTCACTACTTCCTTTCATGTGAAATGAGTAGTGTTAATTTTTACTCTCTGTTTCTTTCAAACAGCTTTAGCTGGAATTTGTTCAGTAGAAATATTTGCTGCAGGGAATCAATTTTATGGCCTTCACATGACTTGTTTTTATACAAATAGGTCTGCATTTTCAGCTAAGATGGTCTCTATTAGCTTTTCTTCTAAGCTTCCAATTAGAATGATTTTCATTTACCTTTACACCAGAAATTCAAATCAAGCAGCAAACTCATTTTTAGAAGGCTGGAGAAAATTCTTCTGACAGTAACAGACACAGGGCCCTCCTTTCTGCTGAGGGTGATAACTTAAGCAAGTGTCAGAGATTGTCACATTTACAAAGTCATTCCTTATTCTGATTAAAATAGAAGAGGAAAAATCTCATTTACTTTTTCAATAGGCCAAACCATCTAAAATAGGTAGGGCTGTAGTCCAAAGTAAAAACATCCAGTAAAACTGTATAACTTAAACCAAATAATTCCTGAGTTAATGGCATTTTTCAAACTTCAATACAGCACCTATTTTTAAATCAAATCCTTACTCAGCTAGCTTTATGTACTTACTTCAAGTTCCTGATTCAGATGACAAATATTTGTATGTGTGGATTTACTTTTTGCTCATTATAATGATCTAATTTAATTATCACTGGCTGTTTCAGAAGCTGTGCATACTATCCATAGAAAGCCAGCAGAAAAGAACAACTAACTGCTTTAACCCATATTCTAGAGATGCAGAAAAAAAATTATTTGATAAAATATTATTTGATTTGAATAAAAATATATTTGATAATATAAAATTTTATTTGAATTCCACTCCAGAATTTTAAAATTGTATTCTGATCATGGGAACACAGTAATACTATTTTGTAGTTGTACATTTTGTGGCAGCATTAGTACCCCTGCCAAAACAATCTTAAGGATAGAGCTTTCTGTTATACAGATGGACAACCTTCATATGAATTGAATGAATAATAAAGACCCCTTCTTCCTATTCCTTCATCTTACACAAGGGAAACAGAGATTTCTCACCAAGCCACATTAATCACTGAGAGGGAAAACTGTGCAGTAGCACCAATTTTCTTGGCAGCTCTGAAAAATGGCAGGACAGGTTTAAAGGTTAGACTTCTTCAGAAAAAATCACAGAAGGTCACTTTTAAGAGCCTCCAAACATAGTTGGAAAATTTACACTTAACTACATCTTTTGGAGAAATTCTCACTGTTCTATTTCATGTTCCCCTCACTGTTATTTATTTATTAAAAAAAATAAAAATCAAAAAGCAAACCCAAACAGAAACATAAAAAAACCCCACCCAACTCTGTACATTCAATCATGTTTTGTCTTGAGCCAAAAATCTAACAGAAGTTCCTAGCATTGACAGAATGACAGGGAATAGAGTTCAAACATTACATTTTCCTTTCAATAATGTTACTTTACCACCTAGTTCAAGCTGTACTCCAGGCCATCAGTGAGCATATTTTTCTTAAAAAGAACTTTTTCCATGGACTTGCTGTGTTTAATGGTAGAGGAAAAAAACCTCTTGTTTCTATTGCTAAGCTCCAGGGGAGCAACAGCACTTATGGTCAAAGGGAATTGGTAGTTTTGTTATTCAGGGCCATTCTCTTTCTTCACATAACAGTTATTTTTTCATAGATACGACTACTTGTCCAGATGAAACATACCCTCTAATTACTTGCTTTAGATCTAACCTCACATTTTTGTTCCATGGCAGTTAGTGACAGCTCAGATGTCATTTTGTGATCTACATTAGCTCCCTGTTCTTATATCAAAGAACTGATTATTCATCTGTAGGGACAAGAGGAGGGGGTTGGCAGCTGCTAAATATTTATCGAAAAAAAAAAAACCACTCACATTTTTATGCTTCTAATAATTTTCCTGGTTTTTAATGAGCTATACAAATATGCTCTGGTCTGAATTATTTGCCAAACTGCTTTTACTTAGAGTGATTAATAATTACTACCTTCTCAAATTTGTTTTTCTTCCCACCAACCATGTTGCCATGGTTCTTTTACTTTTTATACCACCAATTGTCATGACAGCATATGATAGAAATTAAAAAATCCTAGGGCATGATTCATAACTTCAGGTTACTCAGTTTCTGAGAACATGATCCAAATATCAGCCATATATAACAATATTCAGACTATAGTTTTGCTTTGGTTTTATGAAAAAATAATGTACCACAGCTATGAAAACATTGTGTCGCTGTATTCAACAGCCAAGTTATATAATTACAAAACATTTTAAATTATGTGTGGTTTACTTTTAAATAAATAATTAAAAATGTAATAAGGGAGACACTGACACAATTTAGATTCTAAGTTGGTTCTGCTCTAAGACTAGTGCAACTTGTAACAAGATCTCTGCATTATACCTGTGAACTGACATAATGTGGTTACCACAAAATACAAACTCCTGCTAGAATGAACACCATGCAGTGTTTTTTTGTGGGTTACAAAGATTTGGTGCTGTGATGTGTCCATATCAGCTGGCAGTGAGACACAGGAGGAGGAGACATAGAGCAAAGCAGTGTGAGGACTCAGCCTCCACACCATGTAATGCCCATCAATGCTTTGCTTATGAGTGGTTCTGCTTTGCTCCCAGGAAGTTAAACACCCATCAGTGGCTGAAGAACATTAGATGAATACATGGAAGATATTCTCCAGGTAAAATACACCCAAAACACACAGATTCCATCCACTCCAGGAATGTGTGATTCAGATGAAGGTGCAGTGTGTGGGGGAAATCAGGAGAGACAGCCTAAAAACACACTATTTCTGTGTACTGATGCATATTTTCTTGTCAATTCCCTTCAAGTAATCAAACAGAAGAAGGAAAGGTGCTGGAAAGAGGCATGGCAAGGGAAAAATTAACACATATTTTCTGAGATTTCTTACTGTTGTGCCACTCTGTAAAACAACTGTATGTTTTAAACAGAATGCTATCTCTCACTGATGGGTTCTGCTTCTGCAGTCCCCAAAGCATGATTCCCAAGTTCTGAAGATCTGCCAAGGCTTTTGTGAGAAACTATTCCTTGAGCCAATAAATCCTATGAGAAGAAACACATCACAGAGTTGGCAAAGGTGGAAATTCTGATCTACAACTTACAAATCCATTAGAAGGCAAAACCATTTCTGTACCAGAGGAGTTTAAGGAATAGCACAGAATTTTTTTGTGTTGGACAGAACATAAAAGATCATCTCATTCCAACCCCACTGCCATGGGCAGGGACACCTTCCACCAGACCAGGTTGCTAAAAAACACATCCAGCTTGCCTTTGGACATTTCCAGGGATGGGGAATCCACAACTTCCCTGGAAACCTGTGCCAGGACCTCACCACCCTAACAGTAAAGAATCTTTTCCTTATATCTGATCTAAACCTACTCTCTCTCAGTTCACAGTCATTACTCCTTCACTAGCCACTACATGCCCGTGTCACAAGTCCCTCTCCAGCTCTCCTGTATCTCCCTTTAGGTACTGGAAGGCTGCTCGAGCCCCAACTCTCTCTGTCCTGAAGTGCTCCAGCCCTTGGATCATCCTCATGGCCTCCTGTGGACTCTCTCAACATGTACATATTCTTCCTATTTTGGGGACCCCAGAGCTGGACTCAGCACTGCAGGTGGGGCCTCACCAGAGCAGAGGGGCAGAATCCCCTCCCTGCTCTTGGTGCAGCCCAGGACACGTTTGGGGGCTGCAAACACTCACAGCTGGGTCTCATCATCAACACCCCAAGTCCTTCTCCTCAGAGCTGCTCTCAATCCATGATCTGCCCAGCCTGTTTTTGTGCTTGGCACTGCCCTGAGCCAGGTGCAGGACCTTGCTCTTGGCCTTTTGAACTTGATGAGGTTTGTGCAGGCAATTCTGAGAATTCATAATGAACTTGAAAAGCTGTCAGCTACTAATGAACAAAACAGTCTGATCCAGCCTTTGCTATCCAGATGTCACTAAGAGAAAAACCCACAGAACCATTCAAAGGTACTTCAGAATTTTTTGAAAGAAAAATACACATTTGAAAATTCACTTCTGCACCTTATACCACCTCCACTCTTACAAGTTTCTTCCTTTGCTTATGTGATTTATTAGACTGCCACAGGCTGGTCTAGACAAGACAAAATTAAATAAAAATATGTTAATACTTTCATAAGAGAAAAATGAATAAATTCCTGAGCACACAGAGCATACCTTCTCCTTTTTCCCCTGAACTACTTTACAGCTGATCTCTTTCAACAGAGCTGATGATCTTGGTCAGGGTGAAATGCAACCTGAAATTTGCACTGGTGGAAGGAAAGCCAAAGCTGACAAGTGTCCAACATCACTCTCCCTTACATCATGCAGTTCAAAACATAAAGATTTTTCTAAAATGATAGACTAGAAATGGTGCTTCACAAATCTGAAATTTATTTATTGGAAATTAATTCCAGGAGAGTGCTATAGAAATGTTTCTACATGTAGCAGAATTGATGGAGTACTTAATGACTATGGGGAAATTGATGGGAATATTTAATGACTGAAAGATGGGATACTGAAAAAAGACAAATATTCTTAAAATTTAGATTGGTTTCTTTCATCATGACAGCTGGCAAAAAAGGAGTTTGAATCTGGGCAGTGACTGATGAAGTTGGAAGGTAAAGTTTGAGGTGTTCGTTATAAGCAGCACTAGGATTGACTGGGTTATTTCAGTACTGTCAACTCTTGATAATATCCCTCCTCTGAAATACAGGTTTATCCTTGAAACACCTGTAAGGGTTCCCCTGTTTAGAAAGCTTTAGGAATCCTTCACAGCCTGAAATGCATCCTTACAACCTTTCCAGGCTTCACTAATTATCTATTTTCTTTTAATATACACAGAACTTAGAAAATAAACCTGCAGCTGGATACTCTCCCTCCATTTCAGTAGGGTTATGCTTATTTCTGCAATGGTTTAGCACTGGATTTCAAAGCATTCAGGGCTTGGATTAGAAAGAATATCCAGATCAGCAGGCTTTAGGCTTTAAAAAATCATTCACTTTAAATGAAAATCAGAAATCATGTACCAATCTGTCCAAGTTGGTAAAAACCCAGCCAAGCATGAAAACACACAGTCTTCCCCCCCTTAACCCATAAAACCAAACCACCACCATCACCAAACAAACCAACAAACCACAAAAAAACCAAAACAAAACACAACAACAACAAAAAAAAAAAAAAAAAAAAAAAAAAAAAAAAAAAAAAAAAACAAAAAAAAAAACCACACCACAACCTGGAGAGGAAAATGAGAAATAAATCTATCTTCAAGAAGTTTAACTGAACATTGAAAAAACAGACTGTCAACCATCCCTTACTTGGAAATAAAAGCATGTGGAATTATCACAAAGAAATTTAAAATCAATATTTTATTCTGCTATTTGCAAAGTAATGGCACAAAGCATTTATTCAACACAGAAGCTACCATGACTACTAATGACCAGGGAGAAAAAGTGAGAAGTGAAACTGCTTCTCTGTCCCAAAACCTCTAAACGTAACAGTATTAAACAGTCCTAGCACTATTAAGAGCCATGTTTGAGGCAAATTTTCCTTTTTTACTATAGTTTTCCTCACAGAAAAAAATGAACACACACACAGAAAATGAGATTACATTATTTTTCTCATTCAAATGCTGCATTGACCTTTAAAGCATTGTATCATACCAAACAACTTGTGGTGGTTATTCTATTGACCACATGGACCAAAAAAATTAAATCTAATTCAATTTAGATACAGGTGTGCCTCAGATTGGGAGAACTACTGTGCTTCTATGTAAAAAATAGGAAGAAACTACTGTATTTAAAATCAAAACAGTTATTTCCTTTATTTCCTTTAATTTATGGGTCAGTTCTTAGGTCTTCACTGAAATCCACAGAATCATAGGATATGCTGAGTTGGAAGGGACCCATGAGGATCATCAAATTCAACTCCTGTCCCTGCACAGACCACCCCAAGAGTCACCCCAAGGGCCTGAGAGCATTGTCAGAGACTTCTTGAGCTCTGTCTGCTTGTGCTGGGACCACTGCCCTGGGGAGCCTGTGCCAGTGCCCAACCAGAAACCCACACTCTCTACTGAAGAGTAAGGACTACAGTAGGATTTGACTCTAAAGTTCCAATTAGATAACTTCTTCTATTCAAACAAGGGTATTTCTTTTACTGATACACAGTGATTAAAACAAATGAAATTAGACTAGAGCTTAAAATTAATGACTTTTTAAATATGGTTTATGGCTTTCAATATTGACTTATTCAATACTTTTATTTCCATAAACACCTTAATCATAATTTGGTTAATAGAAAAGTACAAGCTTAAATTATTTCAGCTATAACAGGTCAAAAGCATTTTAACAAAATCTGGGCAGCATAAAACTGGGCTTGATTCATTTAACTCTCCACTTTGAAATTTAGGTTGAGAGAAAAATCACATCCAAAAAGGATATGTAGTGAGATGGGTCTCAACAATGTAGAAATGCAAATTTAAAATATTTTATTAAAAATCTCAGTCAAACCAAATTATCTCAAAGTCTTTCAGATATGTATCTGCAGATATGCTTTGATATTGAAATTTTCCACCTTAAGGATGTTCAGACATGGACGTAACAAAGCAAACTAAAAGTAAATGTAACTGGAAAATCCTGTGTTGTTCCAATTCATGATCACTAATCAAATCAGAATTAAGCATTATGCCAAAGCATTAATTAAATTAAATTAAATTAAATTAAATAAATTAAAGCACATGCAATAACACTTAGCACAGAAAATTCTGAGCAAATAAATGAGGATGGCGTCTAATTGCATGAGTTTGGGGTGGGGGCAGTACAGTACTCTGGTATTTCCTTTCAGCTGATTTTATGCACTGAAAACAGAAGAGAGCAACTCTATGCTGACACCAAGATGTGAGCTACAGATAATTGCATGGTGCTGCCAGGTAGAACTTCTTGTTTCTTCAGAATTCTCTGCACTCTTCGATAGAGGAGCAGCATCAACTGATGGCCAGTACCTGAGGCCATCCATCAGGGTCACAACTTGCACAGAAACTCAGCCTGAATCCTAAAACCTCTCACCTCCCCTTTCCATGTGGTGGGACCTATCACCCTGGCACAGGCATTGCATTTCACATGCCCATGTATGAAGTACAAAAGGCTGAGTCAACCTAAATCATTTCCAAACCTCAAATGCAAAACTGGATTCTGCAAGGAAATGTACTTATAGACCATAACAGGACATGTGCCAAGACAGTCCCACACTGTCCACTCTTCATGAGGTGCCCCCCAGCCCTCAGCTCCCCAGGCCCTCCCTCGCTGTCTGCAGGCTGGTGGTCACCATGGCCACCATCAGGAAAAGCAAGATGCTACACCTGGCTCATTTGACATCTCCATCCTGCCAACTTTACCTCTGCTGTAGCCAATTTTGGATGTTTTGGGAGTCTGATCACTTCTGTAAGACTGAACAGTACTTTCAACATGCAGATGATAAATTTATATTGAATTTGATGATGAGATTCTGATATAACTACCATAGAAAAGCAGCAGTATTAATATTTTAAATTAAATGTTGCTAATCCTCTTTTTCTAAGGGCCAGGAAGGAAGAGGTCTCTAAGGTCAAAAAGAGATCAATGTATTCATTAAATCTGACTCACTGATGTAGCAGATGTACCAGGTGTCTATGCTTTTTAAGTATTTTTCAGCTTTTGAAGCAATTTCAAGTTTTCACCTTCACAAGACTGTCTACAGTTTTCACTAGTAAGATCCTCCAATGTTTTATTGTTCTCATTACTGGGACATTCCATGCAAGATTAAATAATTCTCAGATGTAAATTCTTGGCCGTTAGCTCTTGGTGCACGTTGGTCAGCAAAACTGAGACATCATCACTAAATATTCTTCAGCAAATGATCACATTTCTTCTCAATTTTTCCTTTGGAAAACTAAGTTGATAGAGCTATTTAACATTCAGATGACATATCTTGCTTTTGCAGTCACCCATGCTTCTAGATCTCTTTGATTTTCTTCCAGTATTTCAAAACCATTTTTAACTTTCAAGAACCAGATGTGTGCACATTCTAAATAAAAGTGCCACCAGCATTATTTGTTTTCTGTTCATGTCTGACCATTCTTCAGCAGTCAAGGACTGTATTAATTCTCTTCCCCGGTGTCACACTGACAATTCTACTGAGACATTAGCTAGGATAATCCCATTCCCTAACATTAGAGTCAGAAAGCTCTCACACTCCCAAATTAAGTGTCTGGCATGTAACCAGTAAATTCAGCAATCACAATTCCATAATAGTAACCACATGTTATTATTTGCTAGTCAGAAATATTCATGTCATCCTCCAAATTTGTCAATAAAAAAAATTATTACATTTTCCATAGCGATCTGAAGAAGAGGCATAGTTACCTCTTTACCTCCTTTATCTTCCTTTAAAGGAGTTATCCAAATTTTAAGGATTTTAATAATTTTAGTGCCCTGAACATTGCTGAAGTATTTTGTACTTTAATGTGTTTTTTTCAAGTTTTCACATTGAATTTGATTGAAATTTATACGAAGAGTTCAAATGCACCTTGAGAATTTCTCATAAAATAGGAGTCAATAGTGTACTTTAAATTTAGCCTTCCCTTTTACAACTTCAGAGAATTTTCAGATCAGAAAATGATACAAGGCAATGCATGATCCTGTGGGACAAAAACCTACACTACTCTTTTCAAGGTCTCAAATCAAAACTCTTTTAGTCCAGCTTTTATGTTTCTTACTAGCACCAGACACGTCCCAGCATACTCATCCAACACCAAGACTTTGAAAACATCATTATCTTTCTCTTCCCTACATAAGTTCACAGTCAGGACACTGAACTTCAAGGAAAGAAGAGCAAACCTGAAGTCATACATGAACAATGATATTTAAATATTTTCAGAAGTGCTTACTGGTTTGTACTTTTTTCCCCCCATATGAACACATGTAAAACCAACTGAGGAGATTCTTCTCCTTTCCCAGCATCTGTGACTGGAAGAGGTATTCCCCTAGCACTTCCATCATATATTTTTATATGCAAAAATGTTCCTGCAGAAAATGACCACACCAGTCATTTCTCCTCATATAACCTGTTACCACCCCCTGTTATTACAATGCATGCAGAAAGCAGGATGTCTAGATGATAAAGCAGAAAACCATTTACAGAAGTTAGGAAAAATATTAGCTCTGGAAAAAAAAACACTTTACAAATGATAATTCAAAGACAGATAAAATTACAAATCAGTGGGAAGCAAAACCACTATTTATTAAGCAAACTTACTAAAAAATTATTTACTCTTTACATAGTTAAGTGATTTAAAGTGTACTTATTTAATATGATGCAATTGTTCTCCTAGTATGACTAACATAATTTATATATTTTTGAAAGTGACAGTATGTATTCATCTAGAAATATAAACATGATTAAAAAATGCCAATGATTAAAGAAATTTAAATGACAGTAATAATTTGGCATGCATGAAGAAGCAAAGTACCAAAAGAGCCATATTCTGCTGTGGACCACAGATAAACAGAAGTTTTTTTCAGAATTCAGGCTTATTTGAGATCCAAAATTAAAAGCAGAAGTCAGCAGAATAAAAGTGTAATTTTTCCAACAGGATAAAGAAGATATTTTTATTCAAGCATTTATTTTAGTACATATCACTGAGCTTAAATGAGATCTTAATAAGTATTGAATTTTATTACTCAACAAATGATTGTGTGGTCACTTAATAAAATTGATTAATCCTCTGTGATAGCAGCCAGAGCAACAATAAAAATTAAATTTTTCTTCTAAATGGAGTAGAACAAAAACATTTAGAGTAATCTTACCAGAGCTTTGCAGTCCACTTCTATCGTCCTTTCCGCTGCTGCAGGTGTGCTGTAAATCTTCAAGGAGAACCACACTTTGCAATTTGTAGAACTTCCTCCTATGTTAGAAAAACCAAAATGCCTTACAAATTATCCTAAGAGGTGATCAATGCTAGCAGCCTTCAAATCAATGAGAACTTTGAACTTTTAGAAGAAATGCCAGTCACTGTTCATACTGAGACAAAGCAAATCATGAACTGAGTTAATCACTGTCAACAAACTGTATTATCTAATCCCTTTTTGTCAGGATTTAAAATAGTAAGAAAATTAATATATACACAAATTGAATGGAAAGAGCACTTTGGCAAATTAGCTTCCTAGACTACCACATTGCTTCTGGGGTTTAAAAATCATTGATTTTTAACTAAAACTTCATAGCAAACTGACAGTACTTTTGTAATTTTATATCAGGAAATCAAAATTAGTTCCTCTCACACAATATTTTTTGTATCTAGCATTTTCCTGTTTTTAGAACACAGTCGTGGATGTTAATAAAATCTCGTTCAGGTAGATGAAAGAAATTAAGCCAGAAATCTCTACCATAAGGCATGATTTTCACAGCACAAATATTTCATATGGCACAATTTTTTTCATGTATAAAGAGCTGTTCAGCACCTTTCAATAATGCATTACCAAGAAGTACTTGCACTGTTCCTGTTTGTCAGTATATTGTATGAGATGAAAATAGCCTTAATCCTCCTACTCACACTTTCCTGAACTATACACTAGAGAGCTCCATTAGCACTCCTGTTTTACCACAGCATTAGACTTGGGAGCTCCTACTGATTTTCTCTTCTGCTGTGACCTCAGCTCATCTCAGAGTCACCATTTTCCTTGTTACAGCTCCTTATTCCACATATGTGACTTTATTTCCAAACCCTGTTCCCAATAAAACTGTTTCTGACAGGATTTATTTGCATTTTCTTACAATTTTCACCAAATATTATCTGGTGAATATAACTTACTCATTTTGTTTGGGCTAATTGATTTACTACTTACTGGGTTTTAATACCAGAATTCCAGCCTTACACTGTCTGGAAAAGCCTCAGTGTCTTACAATCCATAAAAATCAGCATCATTGAGCTAAAGAGATCTTCTGAATGTCCAGTAAAGGATTCTGGCATGTACAGGACCCTGAGTTTATCAATTACAAAAGGTAAAAAAAAAAATCAGGCACAGAAGAGAGGTAACTTGTGCAAGAAGGGAGGATCACCTTACACCAAAACAGAACATACTATCTTGGAAGATGAAATAAAAGTTCTTAATTAAAGACCAAAAGAAAATCAGAGTACCCATAGCTTGGGACATCACACTCTTCAAGAATGCAGTCAAACTGTAGGAAAAGCTCTGAAATTCAGGTAGAAAACAGAAGAGGAAAACAGCAGTAAAGTTCCATTTACAAAGGATATGTGATTAAACTGCAGGACAGAGATTTATTAAAGTACAGCAACACATTTATGAATGAATGTCTGGACAGTTAAGGAAAACAGAAAAGAACATAAGCTTCTATTTAAACAAAATTAACAAAGCTGCCACCCCCTCCTCCAACCTCCAAGAATACTCATACCAAAAAAAATTTCCACCCTCGATTGACAACTTGCTAAGGATTTAAAAAAGCAGTAACACAACCTTTTCAAATATATCTGAAGCTGGTAGCCTGACAAACTCAGAAGGGTTCAGAGATGATCAGGGTGGAAAAGGAATGCTCAAGGAAAATACTGCTACAGCAGAAAATCTAAATTAATTCTTAGCAGTAGTGTTCATTACAGGGAGTTCAGGGACTTTCTAAACTCTAGAGCTTGTTTTGAGGGGAATGGTCACAGAGACTCTCCAAACTAAAGCTTCAGCAGAAAAAGTTTCAGAGCAGCCTGATAAAGAAAAAAGTAACAAATGACCTTTGCAAGAGAGTGTGTGCCCAAAAATTTTGTTTTAATGAAGGGTGTCCCTGTCCAGGGCAAGGAGGTTGGAACCAGACAACCTTTAAGGTCCTTTCCAACCCAAAACAGTCTTCGATTCTGCAAGCCTGTGAATTCAAAAGGACCTCATGTATTAAACTGCAGTGGTGCAAACCAGCACGTGGCCCCTTGCTCATATCAGCTTTGTATATGAAGAAATTAAAACGTAGAGAACGTGTTGCAAATTTTTAGACAGGTCTCCTGCACAAATTCAGAAATTACAGATGTGAGTTTGTTTATATATTCCAAAGAAAATTATTAAGCATCACAATAAGGGAGGGAAACCACAACACACAAAACTATTTGAATTCTTTGACAAAATCAGCAGCTGTGTGAACAAGGGAAATGTGGTTTACAGAGTACCCTGTATTGTTACTTGTCATTACAATATTAGGCCTTCTAGCAATTCATATATACTGCAATCAAGTTATTTTTCCATATACACTTGGAGCCTTCTTCTCTCTGACCACCCATTTCTTCTCTGTATTCATAACTTTCCCGAATCACATTTCTGTTCTTCATAACTGCAGTAATATAAAACTTATAGTCTACTTCCCTTCTTCTTCCTTTAATATACAAATTAGTTTACTCTGTTCAATTTGCTTAAAAAATAGTCTAATTTCTGATATTTCTGAAAAGCAAAGCTTTCAGGTCAAGTTGCTTTCTTTTTAGTTTTGACTTCAAGTATTTTGAGCTATTAAAACCTTTTTCTATGTTAGAAATTATTAAATTTTTTTACTTTTCATGTATTTGAATGTTTAGGCTCATTTCTCTTAAATTTTTTTTTCAATTTTGAAAAATCAAATATTTTTTGCAAATAAGCTACAGTACTTACAGATTACCTTTCTGGGAAGCAGCTATCATGTTGTGGAGGGATAAATACCTTGTATGTACTTTTCAATGAAGTTACATGTATTTAGAAAATTTCCATGATAATATTATTTGCATGTCACTGAAAATTTTAAAATACTTTTATGGAAACAGTTTTCTTAATGAATGGTGTGAACCTGGCAATTCTCTGCTGAAAGAGCATCTATTTTATTTTTGCAGCTGAACCTTTGAATGAAAGTTTCAGCAGTTTCTGCTTAGTATTAAGCCTTGAAGTTGTATAAACTTTGATGTTCCGTCACCTTTTACTCAGTGAAAATGCAGCTGAATTGTTGTTTGCTGCCTACCAGCATTGTTAAAAACATAAAACTCAGGGCTTTATCCTCATTTAGCTGAAAACCTGATATCAAAGAGAGACTTTAAAGGGGAGTCCCTGCTCGTGTCTTTACCCATATAATGTATTTGAACAGGCTACATCAAGGCCAACTTATTGCAATTATCCTCATCCCCAAGTAATTATAGACTAATTTTACTCCTAATTTCTTCTCTTCCTAAGGCAACCCACAAGACAGAAACTAGTTCTTACTCTCAAGAATACTCAGAAATCACTTCCAAAGTTATAAAGCTTAAGCTCCCTGGAAAAAATAAAATATCTTAAACAGATCAAAATAACAGCAAATGCTTTGGGAATTTCCTTTGATTTTATCTCACCATTCAAACCCAAAAAACAACTTGCATGGCTGAAGATAGGTGTAGTATTAGAAATTCATTTTCTAATGTACAGAGCAAAAGGTCAAGAGTCTGAGGATTTCTTTCATCATTTTTTGTTAGAGTTTTTCAAAGAGTTTTACTTTACCAGGTAATAGATGCTGGGAAAGGCTCAATGATCAGAGGCAATGGAGATAAACTCAATATACTCAGGCTAAAACTCAGAGATGGCTCTTTTTCTAGTCACAGAACAAGGTTATATTTGTCTGTTTCTGTTTTCTCCACACATTTCAAAAGCAAGCAGAAAAAAATAAGTATGCACTCTTTCTTTTCTCTCTACTTTTCTAAAGTTACACTGACATTTTTAATGCATTTTAAGTCTTTTCTTGGGGCCTGAGCACCGCACTTTGATGTCTTGTGAGATAAACTCCATTTGACTTTAAGCCTGGATCTCTTATCTCCTCACTCTGGGTCTTCTATGACAAATAAAAATCCTTAGCCTGCTTTATGCAACCACCAGGTCATGATCTTGTCAGATCTCATGAAATAAACAAAACAAATTGTAGTCAGTTCTTCAGATGGAAATCACCACTGGAGAGGAGCGAGCACAAATCTTCTGAACATAAAAATGCATCTACTTCAATATTTAATTTCCACCACCTTCTCTTTTAGTCTCTCCTTTGGTCAGTTGGCTTTCACCCTGACAAGTTAGGGTTAAGCATCTGTCACTTATGGTTTGTGCAAACCAGCATCTTCCATATGTTAGCTGCTGCATATTCAGTTAGCACCACTCTAAAAGAGCTTCCTAATTTTAAGTTTTTAGAACTTTCCCAGATTATTTTGTAGTTTTTGGTTTCACTATGAAACCACTACAAACAAAGAAAGCTGTGTAATTCCTGTTTCATGTAGTTACACTGAGCTGGAGGAACAACAAAAACAAAAAGTAAGGTCTATTTCTTTACCCATTCCTTAATAACAAGTCAATTTCTTCAACTACTATCTACAGTAATTACATTTGTGAACAGACAATTCTGTATTTAAAACACAGGACTACTAAATTACAATTTACATGAAAATTAAACTTGAACCTTCAACAAACATTTCAAGTTACAACCTCAGACTTCCTTTCCAAACCTTATTCCAGCTTATATGATACATGAAAATCATTGGATTTTCTTCCTGAACTGAATGTCCTTTTGTAATTGAATCAGTCTGGTGCCTTGTCCTACTTCTCTTCAGTGATGCAAATAAACTATTTCTCCTTTGCCTGATCTCTTCATTTATTGTGCAATTTCAAAAAAATGTTATAAAATCTTTCTTAGCACATCAGTATTTTAAGCCATACACTTTTTATTATATTTTGTATCATGTCCTGAAGAGTTATCAATTCTGAAATCCACTTCCTTCTAATCACAAGATGCTCCTTTCTACTCACTTGGATAAGAATACCTTATTACCATATCAGCCACAAGTTGAAATTTCTGATCTGTCTCCTTTCCTTAAATTTACTCTTCATCCTATGTCTGCTACACCAGCCATTAAATGCGCTGTCAGTTATAAATAGAAAAGATTCTTCTCTCCTGATTCAAACACAGCTGTCCATCAGTCACCTGAATGACATATCACTGATGATAAAGGAAGACTTGCCTTGCTGGCCTGAAAATTGTAGAATTATAGGGTCTTTGGGAGGGGGGTGTGTGTGTGATATGGATACAATGGGGAAGCTTGAATTGCTAGACAACATTAACCTATTTGAAATACTTCATCTAATTTTACTGACTTCTTTTATTGGAATCAGAAATATGATTATTTAAGGAAAAAGCTGAATTTAAGTGATATTTTCAAATTTAATGTGAGATTTTTTTACCTAATATATGCAGAATAAAGTACATTCAATTCCAATCTTAAATAAAACCTTAGATAGGGATGTTTAAGGGTATGGGGTTTTTTTGGAATAGCAGGCAGAGAAATAACACACCATGATTCCTTGATTCTCAAAAGAACTTCCTAGGCTGGAAGTTATGAACATTCTCACTGAGTGAGCATCCTTAATGTTGTTCTCATAGGTATATTGCTGTGCTTTACAGAATGGAAGACATAAATTAAAGATGACATTTTGTCTAGTTTCCTACAATATATAAACATGTAACAGCTTTCAATATGTAAAGAGCTCAGGCAGGAAAAATCAAAGTAAACCTTTTTGATTTAGAATAAATGGTTTTCATATAAATCATGTGGAACAGACTAGCTGCTAAGCCCATGATCATTTATATTTCTTCTAACTGGACTAACTTTAACCATCTGAGAATTACTGCAAAAAGACCTGATATTTCTTTTGCAAACTTTTACTGACAATTTTAGTTTCCCTATAATGCTAAATTTAAAAAATATATATTTTGTACAGAACTTTAGCGGATTTCTTCCAACTCACTTACCATAAACCTCCAAGTTCATTCCAGATACAAAGCTAATTGCAATAATCAGCTCTAATACATGTAAACCCTTTATAAAAAGGCTTTGGATACTTTTGACAGTGTCACTAGGTAAATCTAATGGGTTTACAAGCTGAAGGGAAAACCTGCAATTTTTCTGTATAGGCAGACCCATCACTCCACTCAAAAAGAAGTTCAGTCTTGTTTTAACTGGCTCTAGATACCTCTCTTCACTTTCAGTTTCCAAGTATAGAAAATCTGCACTTGATTTATGGAGGGAAGCTGTAAAACATTAACACATTAAGGAAATGTTGCAACCCTATTACATTGAGAGCTCAAAATGATGCAAAAAGTCAGACATTTATATTCATTTTTACTACATGAGGAATAACTTATCCTTGGAAAGACAACACTTCTAAACTTTCTTCACCCAGGGAATTTATTAGTTTAGGCTTCAGCTCATGAGTTTTCTCACCTAAGGGTTATACTTTTTCAATAAAAGTAATCAATATGTACATCTTTTAAAAATGCTTTTGCATAACATGGCAAGATAAGCTTTGCTCTCAGCTGCCATTTTATGTATGTGAACATATTTGAGAAACCCTAACCCTAGATGAATATTCATTTCATGTATTCCAAAAAACACTACTTGAAAAAATATTTTAATATTCATCAGTCATTAATCTTGTTCTTAAAGGATATGATGTTATAATTCCCCAGGAGCAACTTCCATAAATTTAGAGTGTGTCTTACATTCTGTAGCCAGCCTAAGTCATGCAGAGGGACAGTCCTTAAAGTGACTTTGAGGATGGAAGATTGCATTCATTTGCACATGTAACTTGGAACTGATGCATGAAAGTGAGTCCTTCGAAATGCTGCAATTTAAAATTAAATTATGATGCTTTCGTATGTAAATATGTACTTAATATTAAATTAATTCAGACTTTTCAAGTCAATATAGTACCTATAGGTAGGCTTGGTGAAGAAGGGTATTCTACAAAAGGAAAATCTGCAAGATGGATTCAGGACTTGTCCTAAACTAGGTAAGGACTGTATCTCTAGAGCCTTTTCCACTCAGGAAAATTTGGAAATAGAAATCAAAAAAAAATTTTTAAAATGCAAAATCAAAACCTTGTTTTGGCCCTTGGAATTATCTGTGATTAGTACAACACAAAGCACTGGAAAAGTGTCTGACCTTTAAAAAGACAGAAATCCAGAACCTCTCTTTTTTAAATTCTGGCTTCAAATCCATCTTTTCAAATGAACATCACTATTTTATGGTGGAAACTGACATACTACTAGCCCATGAAACACATTCCTTTTCCCTAAACTTCCTCAAAACTGTAAGGAAAAGAGAGAATTTTAACACTAGACAGCTTATTTCAAGGAAATGGATGACTAATGCTGTTGGGATCCTCCATTTCTGAAGCTCAGTCTTCCATACTATTAATACCACCACAGCAGGATGTTCTAACACCATTTTTCAGTTAGACACCTTTACTCCATAGACACTTTCTCATCTCCATCTCCCAGGTAATAACTTCAAAAAAATCATCCAGCAGATCTTCTATGTCTGTGGAATGTGGAAGATGGAAAATATCTCTTTACCACAGAATATTCCTGATGTCCTTCATAAACTTTCAGTACCTTAATATGATGATGTCATAGATCTCCTTTCTCCCTTGCAGTTGAGTGATGAAAAATATGGCAAATATGGTTATTCACATTCTACAATGTTGTTTTGGGTTTTTTTGTTGTTCTCCATTTGTCCTACATTTTTCCAGGGTATCTTTCAGGACATTTAGCCCAGCATGTCTATTGGAGACAGAAGATCTACCTGCTGGTACATATGAGGCAGAAATCAGGATCTGATCTTATTAACATGTAAAACTCTTTCTGATTAAACCATGGCATGGGAATAAACTCAGGGCACAGGACAGCATGTCAGCCAAGCACTTGTGACATTACTAAATATAGATATAAAAGAGATTAAAAATCAGGAATAACACAGGAAATATACTTGGTATTAGAATCCATCTCCCCTCACCTTTTTGAGCTCTCCAGGCAGCATGACAGATGTGAATACAAAGTATGAAAGGATTAAGAAAATTTCAAATGCTGAAAAGAAGTCCAGCACATTTTAGCAACAAAAGTCAAAACTTCACTGTTTTGGAGGTTTGGGGAGGGAGTGGAGGGAAGTGCAGCAGGGAAGAGAATATCCTGCCTTAGTAAAAGTTTGAGGAATAAATTTTGGGGGACTGCATTCAAGGGATTGTCACAAACCTTGCCAATGTAGGTCCAATGCCTCAATCACATTTCTTACTGTGCCTTCCTAAGACCATAAAGCCACAGACTGAGAAGAACCCCAGATTTTCATAATAAGCAACTGAATACTCACTGAAGAGGTGGGACATTCAGGGACATTTAACAATCTCCTACATAAGTAATCTGCCATGAATAGACCACTGAAAATAAATTTGGTAGGTTTCAAGTGCAATGGTCTCTATGTTTGGGAGTGACCTGCACCTCACACATATTATGGTACGTGGGATTCTCAAAACTCTCCCTTTAAGGCATTATTTTGTCTTTAACTGCCTGGCTCTATCATTCCTAATGATGATTAAGATGTCTCAAGTGGTTACCTCAAAATCAGACTGCCATCACAAGCAGAATCTTTGTGGTAATTTACAGGAAGATACTTTTTCAGTTACTGCACTAGGATTTTAGAAGTCTGAATAGCAAGGAAGAAGAACTAGAACTTTTCACTCAGCATAATTTCGATACAATTGGAAATTATATAGTGAAGTGACTGTTTAGAACACTAACATTTTTTAAAGTACTGTTTAACTTCTAATGTGAAGATAAATGATAATTGCTTTAAGATTCACAGTTATTTGGTTATTATAATTACCTTAGTTCAAAGACCTGGCAAAGAAAGAAGCTGAGGTTAAGTGGAGGAGATTCTTAGAATAATCTAGTCTAAGAGTTGAATAAGGAAATAATTCCAAAGAGCAAAGAGACAAGAGTAACTCAAGAAGTAAAAAAACCCAAAACACAAAGTAGCTGATTGTTAGGCAACTATGAAAAGACACAAAACCACAGAAAAACTTGTACCAATAAGAATTTGAAGTTCAGAAAACAATTATTGTTTAATAAATATTTTTTTTCTTTGTGATTTTTGGGGAAAGAAAAGGCTCACAATTTTCACATGCACAAAAGGTTGGCAACAGGAGTGACCTCTCTAATGGAGAGAGTAACAAATGGTGGACTTCAAAGCATGCAAAAAGTAGCAGTGAAACTTTACAGTGATGGGGGTGGAGAAGAACTAGGACAGATTACCTAGGTCATGAAGGTTTTATTAGTAAATAACTTTGAAGAACATCTTAGAGTACTGGTTGTCAAAATCCTCAAGGAAACAAGTTACTTCTACCAAGTAATACCTAACCAACGCACTCTTGTATTCCACAAAATGTCTCAAAACACCCTCATTCACAGCCATAATCTTTAGCTCACATAAATTGAATTGTGATTTTTTTGTTAACAACACAGAGTCAAGACTGTGTTAAGCTAATGACCTCAAATTATGTACTAACCCGCCCTGCTTCCTCTTACTTCATTCAACTTCTAAAATTGCTTAAATCAAGGGACTACTGTTTTTCTCCATTTGCTATATCTACCTTTATTTCTACTGACACCCTTTTTCTACCTTTGTCTACCTATGTCTTAACTTTGGAAAAATCCAAAGGTAAAAGAAAAATCCAGAGGGAACCTTGTTTCTGGCTATCAATTTATAAGGTCTCAGATAAGAAACAGAAAAAATATTGCTAATTTCTATTATGCTGGCACATAAAGCTAAGGGTGATCATGGAAAAAAGGATCTTTACATTTCCCTGTAGGCTCTCTGGAAGGTTAGGAAAATCATCTGTAGCACTGAAGGACAGACAAAAATCCACTATAAGGCACATAACAAGGAAAAGAATGGGAAAGAGAACAGAAGGTAAAGATGCCTTATGCCAGAGAAACCACCAATACTAATTGCTTGAAAAAATTATAAAGGATATGGTAAAATAACTGAGAACTTTTTATTCTGCTTCTTGGCAGAAAGAGCCTTCACTGGCCAGGTTTTGCATAGTGCTGCACATTTTAAGTGTGTAGACTGTGACTTATGCAAGGAAATCACTTACCAGGTGAACAGCTTGGGTAGCTGTGTCACACAAATATTTTAACCTGTCTGAAAAGGCAAAAGCCAGCTCAGAAGTCATGTACAGTCACAGCTGATATACCTTTGCCACAGCAGGTTAAGTTATATTCAAATCATTTCCAGCAAGGAAATTTTTTAAAATAATACCCAAGTGTTTTCCTGTTCCACGTCAAAATGAAAAAAAAAACATGTAAAATAGCTTATAAATGTATGCACTTAGTAGTTATATTTCTTCAGATAAAACATAATTGCTCAGAGTTTGGGGTTTTTTCATTTTTTCTTTTTTTTAATAGGTGATTTTTTACTACATAAAATATATTCATAAATTTAACATTTTGTCTATTAAGAACTCTTTAAAATACAACATTTGATATCAAATACTGTAGTCAGAAAAAAATCAAATACTAATTAGTATGACTTTAGAACTGGTAAAAATCTTTTACTCAAAAAACCCATACCAATGAGTAATTATTTCTTGTTTTCAACTTTTGTTTCAGCTGTACACAAGTTATTGAATGAAATATGATTGTACACTGGTGAAACACAAACATAAAGAGTATATTAGTTAAGCACAATGACCTGTCACAAGGCTAGCAGCCAAAAAATACAAAAAGACAGCAGAAAAGCAGCAGGTATTCTTCAGTTGCAGAAGTCTGCTCACAATTATGGCAGTTAGTTATTGCAAAGGCTTTTTAATTCTTAGCAGCAAAGACCTGTTAAAGGCCCTTAACAATCAGCCAGGTGTAATGTGTTGTGGTGAAATACACTTCATGTTCTTTATTGTGACATTCCAAGCCTTATTTTATTATTGTCAACATAACATATTAAAAATAAGCTTACTGATGAGAAAGTGAACCCAATTTTTACTAGTGCTGTGTCACAAAAGCAAATAACTGCTCTTATGAGTTGCAGCACATACAAGGAGAATGAGACTTTCTCTTGACAAATACCATTCAATCAACTGAATTATAGAAATTTCCCTTGCAACTGCAAAATCAATTGCACTATTTCCCTAAAAGTTTTATATTCCCCAGCTCGCAATTCAGCACTTTCAAAAAGAAAAAACCAAAACCCAAAAGGACCCAAGAAATGCTGAGTAAACATATCTTCATTTCTATTATAGAATGTAATAAGTATTCAAAGATTTTACCCCTTCTAGATACCAGGAAACTAAATTGACAACATTTCCTTAAGTACACATGAATTTTTAACTGAACCTTTAATTTGAGTTAAATTTGGTTTTGTTGTATGAACCTACATAAGGCTTCAGTGAGGAGGCAGATCACTTGCAGACAGGGTTCAGTTACTCAGGCAGGCTCAGTGAATGCAGTTTCCTCTTAAAAACATGCTAAATAGGAGGGCTAAGAATGTCTATTTCCTATGTGATCATAGCCCAGAATTTCAAAAATTATACTCATGCACCCCAATGAGTGATTCCTGACTGCCATTATTTTAAAAAAATATTTTGTATTTACAGATCAAAAATATTTTTTTTTCCAAAATACAGGAGGTTTGCTAAAAATACCAAATTAACCAAAAGCATTTTATCAACTCTAATAAAGTCTTACAGCAGTGTTTCATAGGAACACAGCTAGGCAAAGACATTAAAACTGACAATGTTTATTTTTCTTTTTCAGTATAACCCCTTTACTTTAAAATGACCCTTTCAAGTTCATTCGGATTTGGATAATAACTCCATTCTAAGCTCTGTCACAGGGCAGGCATTTTATCTTATTCTCCTAAGGAAAGGCAAAAAGACAACACAAAACAAGATCACACACAGAGAAAAGGAAACAAAATTTAAAAAAATTGTCTTTCCTGAAAACAGGTATTAAGGATTTCTGCTGAGCACCCAAGACATTTTAGGAAAATGATGTTTATTTCTCTGTACATCCATAAAATACAAAATCACTTAGATGAAATAGCATCCTGAGCACAATGGGCAGAATTTCACTACATTTCAGAAATCATGTTGTAGAATTGTGTGAGCAATTTTGTCTTCAATAATAAAAAGAAACTATGAAGTAAAATTCCATTAATCTTCAAATAGAAGATCTTTATGTTCGTGCAATTCCATGCTAATAAAACCAACCTTTCATTAATTTCATGGATATTGTCTGCCATATTTACAGTGGCTGAACTTTATAAGGTTGTTCTTACTAATTTCTCAATATATTTCTGGGCAAATAAGGTGTAGATAACCAATAAATCTAGAGAAGTTAGTGAAATCAATAATGCAATTCTTTCTAACATCCAAAAATAATTACTGTATATATATATATCACATTATGAAAGAAAAAGCATTATTCCTGAATAACACCAATTTATTTTAATGTATTACCAGAAATACTAATAACATTTTTACAATTAATTCTAAATTTCAAAAAACTTCTTGCAGACACACATACTCACTCTCTGATGACAGTGTATAAAGTATCATCTGTCTTTTGCCAGAGTGGGAAACAGTAATTCCCTAATACTTAAAATTTCATAGTGATGTGCATAGTTATAGAACAATTAGGACTCTACCCACAGAGAAAGCAAAAGAAATATTTTGAGAGAGACAATACAGACCATAAAAAAAAAAAAAAAAAAAAAACCAAATAAAGCACTGCAATGGACAAGAAATATCTATGGCAGCTCTGTAAAAATACGAGTGGTCCTTTGCTAGTTAGTGCAGCAAGCCTACCTCATAACTGAATGTTTGAGAATGCAGGAGTGCCCAGTGTCTAGGATAAATTAAAAGCCAGAATTCTGTTTTGGAAATTTATTTTGCATCTGCTATAGAAATAAAAATCCTTGGTGAATTCCAGCAGCAGGCTACTGAGGGGAAAAGAGGACCTAAGATAGGCACAAAACTGATCCATGAGAAAATATTGAGATGAACTGAGACTTTTACTAAAAAAAATTGCTTACACAGCTATAATGTTCTAATCACAAAGAGTCTTCAAGAATAACCTATTTCTATTTTCAAAGTCAGACAGTGACTGTAGTACATGGTGCAAGCTTGTCTAGTTATAAAAATCTAGCACTACTTGTAATAAAATTAATAACAGCAACAGGAAGAAGAAATTAGATTGGAAGGAGAAATGTGCTTTATTTTCTTCTCCTGTTGGTAATTATACTCCCTGTCATCTTAAAAACATAATTTGGATTTGATCTAATGTTTTAGTTGATATTTCTGAATTGCATAGTTTTCAGAAACTTGAAACAAATATGTATACATAAACTTTGCTCTGAATTTGTAAATCTATTTATAAATTAGCATAACTGTTGGATTGTCCAAACAGGCTCTGAGAATGTTTATTCAATTCCTTCCTCTGCTTGAGGGACTAAACATAAACCTTGAAGGAAGCTGTTCTCTCCCTTAGACAATATTGTTGAAGATGCAGTAATTTGAATGTCAAATACCTTGGGGAGAATGTAATATTTTTTTTGTGAAAGATTATTTTGAATGTTTCATAATATTTAGATTAATGTAAAAGATTCAAATCATTACCCAGCTAGAAAACAACCTTCCACATTGTAAGACTTATTTTAAAAATCACATATTTGATTTGACTCCACTTCTAATGAACTGTCCCATGTATTAGGCCATAAAGTTTGACTTTTTCCTGTTTTCTGGCTCAGTGAATTCTTTCACAGGTCACAGCAACTGAAAGAAGATGAAAGAGGAAACTGATGGGGACTTTCCCTCCATCCTCTCCTCACCTCATTATCTGCAGCCCCAGACATGCTTTTACAACTGTGAGGACATGGTAAATACTAGTGCCCTTTTTCATTACCATTATGTACTCTCTGTGTGTTTATAATTCACTACTTGCTAAAGGGTAAAACAATAATTGTTTGTAAGCATGACAAGGTAGGAAAGGCAAAATGATGACCTGGAAAGAGCATGTCAAATACTTCAGCATAACAACAAGGGCACTGGCTGTGGGGAGACTGCTGCTCTTTTCCTCCAGTTTCAAAAATGTTATTTTTTATATCACTCTGAATGTTTCCAGTCACAGACAGCTACTAAGGGCTTACACCTGGACCTGTCATATGAGCCCCACTCATTATTTCTGCTAGGGGTTTTGGTTTTTTATTAAATGAGCTATTAATTAACAAAATTCCATACATACACATTTGAGGTCTGCCAGACGTGACAGAATGATGTGTTCCTCAGTAATACATTTTACAGCCTATACAGACTTTCAAAACAAACATAATGCACATCACAGACATTTAAATTGGGTAATAAAATTTGATCTCTTTATATGCAAATTCAATCCTACATGCTATGATATCCAAAAATATACAGATGTACAGGTTTACAAGAGGAGTGACTAATTTGTGGTTAGTGCAACATTACCTGTCTTCTCAGCACAACAATATTTCAACACCTGCTGCAGGAAGGGTGATGCAACCTAAAGTTCATCAGCAGCCTTACTTTGTGAGCAATTACAGATTGCTCTTGTTATTAATTTTAAATGGGCTACCATGCATTGTTTACACAGATTTGTAATTGCACACAGTGCCATGCTCCACAAAATTCCATGTGGTCCTTAGGTCCTTTAAGCATTGCTATATCAGAATTTTTTCAAAACACGTTAGTTTACTGGGAGAATCAAGCTGTTCTGAGTCTCAAAAGGGCACAGGAAAATTCATAACATCCAGCAGACTGCAGTACTACAGAAGGGCACCTACTGAGAAAGCTAGCAGTAATTGAACAATCTTTTTGACAAAGGCAAAAAGCATAAAACAGTCCAATACTTAATGTTCTACATATGCTACACCATTCCCCAAAGCTTGCATGCATTGGCATAAGTATAGCTGCAAATGTGAAAATGCTATAAAAAATCACAGAAAGCAAACAAACAAAAAACACAAAAAACCCCTGAACAAACAAACCAAGCTGGTTAGTATGTTAAATTTGCAAATATGCATGCAATTTACATGGGGATTATTTTCTCTGCATAGGTCTTTATTTTTTTCCCCGAAGAGAGAGACTTAAACTAATCTGAAGCTGGAGCACACCATGCATGAACATACAGAATGTAGATTGAACTGCTTAACGCAATCAAAATTTATGGGCTTGTAACACAAATTTATTTTAAAGAACAGTCCTCTTAAAGAGATATTAATTCCAGAAATAAATATGCATGCAAAATGTATCAATTATATTTTAATATATTAAAAGTTCATGAAACATCTTACTGCATTAATACTGAATAAATCCTATCATTTACCATTGCATACTCAGGCCTTATGATCTTTTTTAAAAATTAAAATGAACAAATGCAAAACTTTTTCATATTTTTGCCATCCTGAGTACTGTTTACCTCTTAATCATTTCAACAGTTGCTAGAACAAAGACATTATTTTACTATCTTCCCTACATGAATATCCCATACTGGTCCCACAGATGTTCAGCCCTCAGGGATTGATTTCAAGGCTGAAGTCCAGGAGAATCACATGTGCAAGTACCATTACCTTCCAAAGGCACCAGCTGCTAGAAGAATCACTTGGAAGCAGTTTTTAAACTCAACAGGAAAGACACTTCGACTCAGAGACATCTCATAAGAACTATAATGACAACTACTTAGGCTAGAAAACATTGAAAGCCTAGTTGAAGCATAAATCAGCTTTAAAAAGAGAATTAAACCAGGCTTTGCCAAAATGAATGTCTGGCTTGGCCCCTCTGAGTGTGCCTTTTCATCATGGCCTATTTACTAGTGTATGTTTTTATGTTTACCCTTCAAGAAATTCAAACACTTGGCAGTGACATAAAAATCTAAATGCATTCCATAAGACAAACGGAATGGAAAGTAGAATCTTTGGATAAAGGCAATGCTTAGGGCAGCCACTGTAAGGCAACAGCCCATGCAAAATTCCCAAAATTCCCCAAACAAACACTGTGAGACATCACTGCCAGCACGAACATTAAAAGCTGATGCTGAAGTGTCAGGCCTGTGCTGAGTCTTGGTGCTGGAGAGAGTGTGAGGGATGCTGGAAGAGGAGAGGGGGATTTGCAGTTGCAGTGCAGGCTTTAGCCATTTCCAGGGGATGATTCCTGAGCAGGAGAGTGGGGCTGGCAGAAGCTGAGCCAAGCACCCTCCCCGTGGCTGCACAGCAAAGAGCACAACACAGGGGCACTTGGCCAGTTCAGTTCAAGAAGTTACCATGAACTCCAGAGTGGAAAAATTTCCTCTACTTTGAGAGTTTAGGAGGCTTTACTCCTGTAAGGAGGAGTGTAGCATTTATTGAGACTGTGAAACAAATACCTATTAATGGCTAATATTTATTTCTGATTTTAGCACTTACAATATAGGAACTATCTAAAGATAAATCTTACATGAAAGACCAGCTACATCCTACTTTCAGTCTTAGCAACCACTTAGCCTTGTTTTATTTTTGGCTCCCATGAGAAAAAAAACCTCTCTTCAAAGACAGAAATGTGTTTGGGAAAGAACTAAAACCCCACATCAGTTTAGAAAGGGGCAATCCCCCGTCACATCTGCTCTGCAGACACTTTTCTGTCTGGGTTTTGGTTTGTTTTCTCTTTTTCCCTCTTGTACAAAGCAGCATTAAAAGGATTCATCATGAGGAATCACTGTGGTTTTTACTTTAAGAAGAAAATGTAATTTTTTGTATACACAGCTGAAGAAGAAAAAAAATACAAACAAATTTCAGAATCCTTACATTGTTGAAAGAGCACTGTCATTGGAAAATCAAATGGAGTAAAAGTATTATCAGCAATGATGACAGCAAACCATGAAGCCACATTGGATTTTCTACCTAAGAACAACACCCTCCATTGATATCAGTGACAGTACTGAGACATCCACTCTCCTAAAACATTTCCTTACTTGACCTTCTACATTCAGTTACAGCCTTTACTAGTTTTAGACTGATGATTCTTAAATTTTTAAATATTTCATAAGGAAATATGTTTTATTTGGGCAATTGAAGCTTAACTAAATTCATTAATATTCTCAGGCTTTCAGCAGAGATTTGAAGATTATCTCCTGTTTATATGGCATCACTATTTATATTGTTTTTACTATTAATTCCATTTAATACCTGGAAATTTATAATTCTTGTCTCTACTATATTATCTGCATATATCACCTTAATTTAATCCTTCTTAAAATCCTTCTTCTGTGAAGTTCCAATGAGGTGTTGCATGAGTTTTAATGTCAACCAACTTCCATGCTTCTGTACGGATTTTAATAGACGATAAAAGAACAGACTTTCTGACATTCACATTGATTTGACTCAAATTGTTTTAAATTTATTGATAAATTTAGCTTCTAATTCTTTTTAGAGCTTGACAAATTCTAGTTTTAATTTATCTAGAAAATACAGTTAGAAAGACAAAGAGATCTCCAATCTGCAACCCCTAATTTCCTAAGAACTCAATATTGACTAAACTACTTTTTTAGTTTAAAACCTTCTTCAATAGCTTTCCTTGTAAGAAATATTCTTTAATAAATTAAAAAATGCTTGATGATTTAAATATATACCAAATTAGATATTAATAGCATAAAGAACATGGTTCTGTAGGCAAAGTTATACTTGGAAATACAAATAAGAAAGTGGAGAGATTAATCTAAAAACAAACAAAAAACCTGGCTTTGTCTATTTGGTGTAACCACAGAAGTATTCCTCTGGAACACTTAAAATCCCAAAAGTATTGCAGATGCTGCTTAGAAAAAAGCAGGTGGTGACAACCTGAAAGTAGGCATTCTGGAATTTTCTCTTTTTGATTTTCTTGTATTAAAGCAGTATCTGTCTGTTATAAAAAAGTTTTTCCACAGTGGAAAGAAGTGGAGCAATATGAATTTCAGGGAAGGATTGCTTTGGCATCTGCACTATCAGTATTATTGGAGAGTTATAAAACAGGCATCAAAACCATCAAAAACATTCTGCCTCTCTCCAACAACAAGCAACAACCAGTGACGTTGCAAAAAAGAAAAAAAAAGGGGGGGGAAAAAAGGAAAAAAAAAAAGGAAGAGAAAAAAACTCAGTTTAACATTTCATAAAAACGTTCCAAAAAAGCATAAAAGGAGAATTTCATACAGCCTGTAGGCTGTGTATACTCAATAGTAATTTAATTTTAAAACACATTATGATGTAATTTCATGAAAATGGACAACAAGTGCATCCATAATAACAAACATACCAACGTTAGGTGCATGCAGAGCTGGTAGAGCCCGTGGAGTCCCTGCTGGCAGTTTGTGAAGGGCTTTTTTACTGCCTGTCTTCCGTGGTGAGCTGCTGCCTTGGGGCTGCTGTTGGTCTTCATCTTGAGCAACAAATGAAACAATACCTAAAACAAACAGGTACCAGGTGTTTTATTGCCCAGGCATTAGCTTCACAAAAACACACTGCCAGACACCTACAAGGATTTCCTCAGTTCAAAACGAATACCAAATGAAGCAAAACTTCCATTCCAGGTGTGAGCCATCCAATTATAATTTATGGTGTTAAAAAATATCTCTTGAATGAGTAAAAGAAAATTAACCCTTTTTTATCCCCAAAGTGCTCTTCTGCTTGTCTGAAGAGATCCATAATAAACACCTGAAAAAGATGAGTAGTAGGAAATACAATACAAACAAGACTTCATAAAAGTTACAAAAATCTGATGGTCATTAATTGTATCTTTTTCCCAGCTCAATTTTCTGAGCACAGTCTTGATTGTTTCTGTTGTTTCTTTTTAAATTACAGTGTCTTATTCTAGTGCTATAAGAGAATAACTGTAATATTTAAAATATCGCTGTGATACATTTTTGTATTGTACGTTAAATTTAAATCAAGTACTTCAGGAAGATAAAATACAGAGAGACTGCAAACCCTGATTTTTAAATTGCCAGATCTATATTTAATACCATAAAATCAAGTATGTGCAGGGTGCCTTTAAATAATATTAATGTTATTCTGGATGGTTTGATATACTGGCTTTAACTTAGCAGATTTCATTTCTTCCATTTTGTGTCTCTGTCTAAGAATTTTAAATCTACAACACTTTTGGAAATTCCACGTAACATTCTACTTGCATCTAATTACTGTTCTTCAATGTTCAAATACATTCTGGAGAGTTTCTAAGCCAAAATATATGTATTCATTTTGCAGGTTTAATTCTTGCCTCATACAAAATCTGTGGAGATGAACTTATTTTATGTTATTATATAGTAAGAAATGTTCTTGTTTGCAATTATTAGAATTTATGTGAAACATCTCCAAAAGGGAATTTATTCATTCTGTCTTACCAAGGACTTTGCAAAACTATTATTAATGGAACTTTAAAAATTTGAAATGGGGAATTCTTATAAAAGTCTCAGAACAATTTGATTTGAAAGTACCTACATCTAATGGTATCCTTTGTTTCTGCAGCTTTGAGTGGGGCAGAGCTGTGACATGAGAAACACACAAATCACTCCTACTAAAAAGGTTTACATTAAATGACTATAAGGAAGAATCTCTTTTTTTCTTTGAGAGACAGCGACCAAGAAGCACAGGTATAAAGCACTGAAGTTTAAAACAAAATCAAAAAATGGAAATAGGTTTAAATCCAGAGGAGCAATATAATATAAAACTCTAAACTTTTAAAAAAAATCCCAAATTTTCATTCATTAAGAAAACTCTACTTAAATGCAAATAAACTAAACTAAAGTAATTAAAAACAAACCAAAAAATTTTCAAATGAAAAAGTTTTAAAAACTACTAAAATTACTTCCAGTAAGTAAGTTAGAACTTGGGTCCAAATAGGCAGAGGAGTGACTGCAATTTGAGGAAATTATTGATTTTTTTAAATCTTAAAGATAAGGTAGATATTCAAGAAGGATAAAAAATAAAACCATTATGGAAAGAATAATAAAGACTGAAGAAAATGCTCAAGGTATATAAATCTTGATGTGAGTGTACACATGGAATGGCACCAATAGGTAATGGATCATAGGATAAATTACTAATTAATGACTAATGATCATAGGATACTGACTAATTGATCTGATTTTATGTCTCAATATATAATCCCAGTATTATTTTGGTCTATTGGATCATAACATTAGAGAGAAGCAAAGCGTAAGAGAGAATTTATTAAATTTAAATACCAATCCTTGCCATCAATATGCTTGAAAGATGTCAACAATTAGAAGACAGTGAGTAAAAAAATGAAAAATTATAGTTTTGAAGTTGATCAAAAAATCTTGGCTAAATGCTGAAGATCAATACATTCATAAATTCTACCAACTTCTAACAGTAAAGAATATTTTGTTACACTTCATTTTAAAATTTTAGTAATTTTTCCTTATTGTTCTTCCTTCCAGTGACCATGGAGGATTCCCTTTACCAATTTTCTCTATTTCAGAATCATGAATTATCCATATGTAAGTGTGGCAGAAAGAGGGACAGAACAGGAGTCATCCCAGTTTTAAGTAAAGAGATGGTAAAACAAAGAGTGACTTCTGTTCTCTGCACAAAATGTGGCCTCAAAAGCATCAAAACAATTTGCAGAAGCACTTGAATAATTAATTTTTATTTGCAGCAAATATTAGAATGCTTGAAAAGTTCCAAAAGAATAAATTACTAATGCTCAAGAATATTTCAAGAGCTATGAGAGGAACTATGGTAAATAAAAACTACTTGAATTGCTAAATCACTGTGCTGATAATCCACCAATTGCATGATCAAAAAATCAGTGAAGAATTGCAGTATAATTGCTGACTCTCCATTTTCTTCCTTTATGAAAACCAGATCTCAAACAAACAGAATTAATAAGGTGATAAAGGTGACTGAATTGAAGTGGTGACTACAGATCTCTGCAAGGTTCTCAATGAAATCTGTCAAAATATTTCAGGAAAAAGTAATTCGTTTTACTACAGTTGGCATACATTTTATAACTCAGTTTATCTGCTTAATCTTAAAATATTAATAAATTGTGTTTCGTAATTTTCACAGGCATCAAAATATCTACTAGTGGGTCCAAGCTATTTGAATTTTTTATTAGGGAAAAATAAAATAAAATCATTGCTGGAAAGAATTGCCAACAACAAAGGAAAAAAGTGTATTAATTTCATGTAAAATCTAAAATGCAGAATCCTTATCAGTGAGGACAGTACATAGTATGTACATGTATTGAGTCTATAAATTAAGGCAGAACATTTTCCTAGGAAGTATTCCTAATTAGAATACTCTCCTGGTTTGGGAGTAAATGGTGCAACCCACTGACCCCTACTGAATCCTAAGATAGCAGATGATACATAAATATATTATTAATTTATTCAAATTATGGGCTACAAAAATATTCCTGTCAAGAGATGTTTTACAGGATGGGAAAAAGAGTTTTATACAATGAAGAGTAATAAAGAGTACTTTGTGCTCTATGAAGTCATAAATAATACATTGGAAATGTGCAGAAACACTGCACCAAAAATGACAGATTTCAAATGACAAACACAAAACGCAATTTTACATTTTTCATGCGGTTCTGCTGAGCTTGGCTCCTGTACTTTTAAAGAGCTTTGACACAGAAAAGTTCTGGTCTTATGGCTGTGAATGCACAGTCATGTTACAGAACTTTTACTTATTGATGCACCTCACTTTTCATTACTGATGCTACAAAACTGATAAATGATAATCTTTTCATGCAAAACAGCCCTCAACAGTCCTCAATGTTTCGGGGTTGGTTTTTTTTTTTGTTGTTTTTTGGTTTTTTGTATCCAGTTGCTCAGCTCTGACTTCTCTGTCACACATTACACAACAGTGTAACTCACCAAAATGTCATGGCTGACAATTTTTAAAGCATACATTCAAGACCAAAGCAGACTTCACCTACATCCCAGAGATACAATTCCCACTGATTTACTGGCCACAGAACTACACCATCATCATCCATTTTAGAAAACAAGACTCCTTAGCTGTCCTTTTGCATATATATAAGATAATAAAATTGCATATGTGATCCTAAACTTGTAAAAGCAATAATATAAGTATTTCTAGAATTATACTGAAAATTAATAATTAAAATTTGCATAAATTGCAGAGGGTTTGGGGGGTTTTTTTGCTGACACATCATTCCTTTAAAAGCTTTCTTGGTCAAACATCATTGCACATTTTCTAGCTTTACTAGTTAGTGTTGAAACATTTTATACAACTACAGTCAACATAGTAATAGCAAACCCTTGCCTTCTATTGCTTCAGAGAAGATGCATCCCTTTAAAAGGAGGCAGGCTGTTTTATTTCTCAATAAAATTGTAATTACAACACCCCATGTTAGACTGACTCATTGGTTATATACTACACACCCCCTGTATCAATGAATACAATTAAGTAAGCAAGAAATGCTCAATGCTTTCCTTTCTGTACAACCTAAATGGAATATTTGAAAGATACATAGTGTGCATGATTACTTTCTGCTGCAGAGTGATGATAAAAGTCCACAATATCCCAATATTTTAACTGGAAAAAAGAACAGAAGGCTATATGGCCACAGAATTCATCACAGAAATCCAAAAAGATATAGAAACATTTGGCTTGTGGTTAAATAAACCAACATGAACTTTAAAAGGTCTTGGGAGTAGGAGGAGGGGGTTTTATCTTTTCCTGTTTGGTTTTTTTTTTTCTGGCCAATGAAATCTGTGTACAGTTGCTGCCACAGAAACGTTCCACAGAAGACATATGATAAATTAATGAGTGTAATTTATGTAGCTAATTGACCAAATTTTGTTCTTGTATTTTTTCTATTCACAAAAAGGATATTTACTGTAGGTTACTACAAAACTTTATAATCTCTATTTTACCTAGGAAAATCTCTATGATGAGACATGTAATTTCTAAGGAGTTTCTGTAAATACTACTACTTGTTGGTATACTAAGATTAAATTTATTGCTCCCTACAACAATGAAAAAAATGAGAATGAGCTTTAAGACTCATACCAAGGAGAAATGAGCAAGTGGCAAATCCTGCTGCCAACTATCATTCATATATGGCTTTGTAGCATTTAATAAAGAGGTGAATTGTTTTGTTTATAATCTTCACTGCCTCTTCTTAATGTGACAATGAAACCTCAATATGGAATGGCACAGGAGCCTGCAGCTCCAACTGCACTGGGAGGGAGGGATGGATGAGTAAAGGGAGGAAGGAAAGGGAAAGGGAAAGGGAAAGGGAAAGGGAAAGGGAAAGGGAAAGGGAAAGGGAAAGGGAAAGGGAAA
>VZUI01066605.1:0-53727 GCA_013401135.1 Cettia cetti | reverse complement strand
TGTTTTTTTTTTTTTTTGTCTGCCGGCAATTCTGAACACGTTTGCTGGAGGCTTTTAGCTCCTTTCCACCTCGGTGGTGCTTACCTGTGGTGTTGGTGAGCTGCTCTGTGTTGTAAGCAGGAGCCTGGCTGAGCTGCTCACAATCCATGAGAGAGTGTGCATGCCTCCATAAGGAATATTGCTCAGTTAGATGTTGTGTCACGAGCACAATCCAGGGAGTAAAGATGGAGTGGCGTTTTCTTGTCACCTTCTAGTCTCTCCTTTTGGTATCCCTCTGAGCTGGAAGGCTGAAGAGATCAGGTGATTTCCATGGGGTACTTGTGGTATCTGTGGAAGCTCAGATGTGAGAGAAAACTGATAAAACATTGAGGGCAGAGCACCATGGCCAGGCAAAACCATATTTGTTTCTTTGTCCCCTTGCCTGCCCTGAGTCACATCCTGCTGCCCTCTCAGCAGAGGTCTGAACTGAAAATTGTCAACTTGGGCTCCAATTTAAGGGGTCCTGAGAACAAGCAAGATGTAACAAGTTGTGGGGTGTGTCCTGTTTGCCCTGGGCAAAGGCTCTGGTCAGCTGAAGGTGTGTGTAACAAAGAAGTGTTAGGGCAATTCTGCCTCCACTGTAGCTCTGCTCTCCCAGGGAAAATGGCTGATTTGCTTCGTTCTACTCAAACAGTAGTTGGATTTATTAACAATATAAATTAGCCTCTTTTTTAGATTGAAGTATTCAGAGAAGTAATAGCTGTTTATTACAGAGTATGCAGGGTGGAAGCACTGAAGCTCTTCTCTGAATTTTTTTCTGTTCCATATCTACAGCATAGATAATCTGTCTATAGTCTGTGCAGACAGATGTCTTTCTATTGCCCTTCTCCCTCCAGAAGCAGGCTTGCTGGTGCCCTTCCTCCATCATCTGCTGGGTTTTCTTTTAGGATGGATTGCAGAGCACTGGTTTCCAAGTGCTAATATTTGTCTCATTGCCAGCTGATGAAGCTAAACTATCTTTCAAACTAGAGAGCATCTCTGGGAAGAGGTGGGGGGAGAACAGTCAAAGGAATTTATCTTGGCATGTAGAGCATTCTCACAACTCAGTGTCTGAAATATGTTGATATCAGGAGGGTGCTTTACTGCAGTTTCAGCCACCCAAAATTAAAATACAGTTGATGATAGAAAGTGATATTCTTCTTCTAGGCAAGAAGTCTCATCCTATGGTTCAAAGAGCTGTCCAGTTATTTCACTTATCACACTTCTACAAGGCAATTAAAGTGGCACTGCCAACTGGAAATCTGGTCAGCTTTTAAAAATGGGTTGAGCTTGCTTTCGGGTGCTGCATCATACATCCCTCTTTCCATTGACTGTGTTTGAGTTAGTGACAGAGGTTTCAATAGTAAATTTAATTTTTTTCCTCTTTTTGTTGTTTCATGATGGGCTCATAGGTATAGCAGGGCAACCATCTCTTAAGGACTTGACTGCATAGAAAGATCTGTTAAATGCAGCTTGCTAAAAGTACAGAAGGTAAATACTTAAGATCAAGGAAATTAGAGACTATGTTTTTCTTGTGGAAGTAAAAAGGTAGTAAGAGTGAGATTTTTCAGCAATGCCCTCTAAAAGATGAAATGTTAAGTGTGCATTCCTTCATCCTGGTGGTGTTCTCTCATTTCCTTTGCTGGTGTTTGGAGCCTTGTTACTTTAAAGCAGCAATCTCCCCAATTTCTGTGAGCTTGCTCCCAAGCTTAGAAGCAGTTTGCCAGTTTGGAGCTGTAATCACTGTGTTTATTGCTGTGAGGAGAATACAGTATTCTCTGTGTAGAATGGTGTCCTGTAGCACAGTTCAAATGAATCCTCAGCTCTGTTTTTAAACTGGGATTTACTGCATTTTTAAAAATATTCAATGATTTCAGTCTTTTAGTTTCTAACCTTCTCCTCATCTGCATCCACCTGGATTTGAGAGGTGATAAATGGTACCAAGAGGCTGCACAAGGTTCTCCAGCAAGAGCTGTGTTGTATTGTTTGTGGCAAGGGAAATACTGAACTTTCCTTCCATGGTTTCCAGTGTTCAAACTTGAAAGTTAATAAGGCTGATTTAGCTGCCACTGGTTTCTTTAGAAGATAAATGGAGAACCTGTGATTTTTCATCTTTTTCTGTTTTTTCTTAAGGAAGACATGTAAAATCCTTAGCAAAGCATCTAATTTCTGCTGTGAGGGATATGTAGATTAGAGAAGTGTCAAACAAAATAGATGTGCTCCAATTTCTGAGGTGAAAAAAGTTTGTTTATCCCCAAGAAAATATACAGTAATAGCAAATGAAAAAAAACAAATGTGAGAACTTTTTGTAATGTACTACCCTTAAGGAATAGATGCGGAACTGAAGCTATGAATATAATAAATTTGCCTTTGAAACCCTAAGTCATACTTTGCCTCTTGAAGAATCCAATAAAACTTCCTCTTAAGGAAACCATTCTTTCAGTCTTTTAAAAAACCTTTTAACCTGAAGTGATCTGATTAAAAAATTTGTATCCCTTCAATGGGCAGATAAAACCAATGCTGGCAGTTTGCTTTCATTTCACCTCAGGTTATTCTGCTGCTAATTTGTGATTAAGGGTTGTTTAGTTTGGTCTTCTGAAAACTTCCTGCTATAATCATCAGTCCTTTCAAGTGAAGGTTGGTGTTTTCTAAGCTTTTATGCTAATATTCTTAAAGTCTATGTGAAGGACATATAATTTGAGTTAAAAATTGAATAAATTGAATAAGGGAAAGAAAGACTTGAAGTATTGGCACATGATCTGCTTGTATTTAAGATGTCCCATGGCCATGGTAAACATAACATGTTAGATTGTTTTCTTGGTTTCTTGGGTTGTCTTCCTTTGGTTCATTATCCCTACAATGAGCTTGACCAAATAATAAAGAACATTTTAATAAGAAATGCTAGAAGTTGTCAAAACAGATTTCTCACTGAAAAAAAGTCCTTAAAATAGAAAATGAAGAGCTTTTTCTCTGGGTTTGTTGTTAAATTATCAGAGCACTCTGTAGCACTGTTCAGCACTCAGAGGAAAGCTTAAGAAATTTAGATCTGAGTATTACTCTTTTCTGGATAAAAGCAATCTGGCAGTATGTTCTGTAGTGAGGCTGAGTGAGGTTTTTTTCTGGATTTTTTTTTGAGGATGGTTGGTGTGGGTTTTCTTGATTTATTTCTGTTTTGTTTTGTTTGTTTTGCTTTTTTAAAAATTATTTTCCCCATAGCCTAAAGGTTATATTTATGCTTTAACTGTGCAGCACTCCAGCAGAGGTAACTAAACTCACTTCAACAGAACTACGCTGGACACTGAGAACAGGTGAATTGTGACAAGGGGTCCATGCTTTGAGAAGCTGAGAGCATAAATTAGCTCATTTCTGATTTCTGTGCCTCTGTAATTAATCCAATTCCAGAGCTAGAATTGAAGTAACTTAATCCCCATTTGCATTTTTATGACTTGATTAGTGTTGTGTGTTTTGGGGGGGTAATATTTGTAAGATTCTCTACTGAATCAAGAATGAAGTGGGATTGAATATTCCTTGAATTTACATGGCTGGTATTGTATCCTTCACCAGGTTGTGGATTTTTGCTGTAAAATTTTTGTGGAATGGTTGACTGAAACTCCATCTTAGTGTCTGAAGAATAAATACTCTCAGTTTAAGGCAAACAAGTTTATTTTTGAGTGTTGAAATGCATTATCAAATGGCTTAAACTCAAAGTCGCTCATGAACATCTTTTGCTGTTCAGTACAGTAAAAACAGAATCTTTGTGGGTCATGCTTTCCTGTGTGTAGCAAACATTAACAAAAAGACCCATTAAGACATTTTTGTCTGTAGCCGCATTTTTCTGTCCACTTGGGAAGAATAATAGTCAGGGAAAGGTGAAGACCATTGCTTGGGTCAGGAGGGTCCCTTGGTATGTGTTTTCACGAGCCACTGCATGAGGAGGGTGCTTGGCCAAGCTCCTCTGCTGCTACAGCAAAGTGAGGTTTCCTCTAGTGCATGGAGGACAAAATCTGCTTGGGGCAGCACAATTTCATCTCTTCTGGTTTTCCTAGGTATATTGAGGTGGTTTTTTTTGGGTAGGAAGGCAGGGAGCAAGGATAACGTTTGAGCATTTCTGCTGCAAATCCTTCCAGTGGAGATTAAAAAAGAAACCAGGAATAACAAGTTGTGCCTGTCATAGCTTCATGTTCAGTCTTGTCATGTTCATTTCACGTTCACTCGTATCACCCTCTGAATATCCCGAGCAGAGCCGTCGCCTTTCAGCTTTACACGTAGGCAATTATTTCCCTGGAAGTTACGGGGCCGCCTGTCTGGCCGCTGCTTTGACATCTGTCATCATGGCACTAAATTGCTTTGTAAAACCCATTACTTTGGGATACAGTATAGTGTCTCTTAATTGCGCCGCTTGCTCCTCCTGCCTGAACAGAGCCTACTTTTGTTCCCGCCGTTAATGGCGAGGCCCTGACGGCAGGGCGGTGCTGGAAGTTCACGGATGGGAGGGGAACTGCTCTGGGATTACACAGACATACTTGGGCCTTGTATTTTATGACAAGCACGAGTGCCAGAAAGGCTTTGGGCTTTGACTTGTGTGACTTAATTCTCTGGCCGGCTGTCGAGGCAGCGGTGGGGCCGTGGCAAACAAGCCCTCTGTGTTTCCCAGCCTCCCACAGATGCTGAGCGCTCGCTCCCTGCTAAATGCAGGCCATTGAGTGCAAACTCCTGCAGCTCCCCAAAGGGTCTCTCAGACTCAGCAAATCCCTGGCCTCTCCCTCTGGGAATATTGTTTTCTGACTGTCTGTGCTGTCTTGTAGTTAGGATCTGCGTCTAACCCACAATGAGGGATGCTGGTTAATAATTTACAGTAAATATATTCTTTACCTTTCCTTGGCAGACAATGCCATTTAAGTGAAAAATGGCTTAAATATTTTACACAAATGACTTCTAGATATCATAGCTTTTTGCAGCTAGTGAAACATTTTTTTTGTGTTCGCCCAAAACAGTTAATTAATCACTGAAGGCAGTTATAAAAGGTACAAAGTTCAGATTGAGCAGTGCTTCTTGCCCCAAGCCTGAAAACCTGAGACTGACTCTTTAACTGCTCATAAACACATTATATACCTACACACAGCAGAGAAATGCTTTTGAACTTAGGAGTTGTGTTGTATGTAGTCACAGACAGCATTCAGTGATTTATAAAAGATGTCTTACATTTATAATATTCGGCTCTGCTTATCTACTTTCAGAGACACACAGACTGCGGCCCTGTGGGATTCATTTCAGCTGAAATTAAAATTAACAGTTGTTTCTTGCACACTGAAAATGCACTTTTTATGTGCCAGTGCATGTAACTAGAAATAGAAAATGAAAAAGCTGAGCAATTTGTGTACCCAAGTAATAGGCTGCTCACATTTCTGAAGGACAGGGATAACCAATAGGTATGAATATTTGCAGATAATTCCATTTGCCACCAGCTGAACCTCAGCTATTCCTTTTCAGCACCAATATGGTGGGAGCTTTTTGTGTAAATCAGCTGATAATATTTACAAATGAAGCCCTTAGTGCTCTGAATTTTTACCTTTTTTTTTTTAATTCAATAGTGCATTTAATGCGATACCTTCCTCCTTGAAATTTATATGGTTCCCACTGTGATTGACCAGGAACAGCTTCATTATTTGAATTATATAATTTGAATTATGTGTTCTACATGCAGTTGGCTGGATGGGCCGATTATGGCTATAAATGTGTAAATGGGGTGAATGAGAGGAGTATATAATTGATTCTGGCTGTGGTTCATTAACAGTTTGAATGCCCCACACTCACATCTGTAAGGGAAGGAATGAGAGAAACTTATTTTTACTTTTTTAGTTGTCTGGAAAAGCTCACTGTGCTAATATTTTTGCCATCTAGTGTCACATTTTCAAAGAACAAGGGAAGAGTAAATTACATTGTAAGTAATTTACATCAGTCCTCCAGGTTGGTTTTTGAAGCACAGTCACTTCTCTTCACCCTTTTCAACTGGATGTTGTGTTTCATCCTTGCCTGTGCTGCTCTGCCCTTTCTCCACAGCACTACAGTTAAAAACTTGTGTGAGGAAATAGAAAGTTTAAGGTGTATGGATTGACTTTTTTCCAGCTACTCCACTCCTCTGAGTCTGGAAACCCCCACTGATGTAACAATGCATTTCATCTTCAAAACTAATGCATTTCTCTCCAAGACCTGAGGAAAGAAGCCTCATTGGCCTTTTTACACATAAAGTTTCTACTTTACAGTGGTTGTAGTTTCATTTCTGAAGTATCTCCTTTCCTTGTAACACTGTTTTAAACTAGCAGCTTCATTAGCTTTAGAAGCAGTTTGATCCATTGTTGTGGCCTGAATCCCAGATAAAGATGTACCTTCCTTGGGGGCTCTCCACCTCAATGTACTATTAAAAATGTAAGCAAACATCTCTACTCTGTGTACACAAAGTGATTTATGTACCTGTGGATTGCAGCTTTCTTCTTAATGAAGTTTCCTATCAGTGTGCTTGGCTGGGAGAGTGACCATGGTAAATCAGCAACTTCACAGCAGTCTTGCCAGCTTCTTTTGACATAAAAATGAAAATGCTGCAGATGGTTAGTGTGGCATTCTCTGAGTGATGACTGTTCCCATTTTTGACCTGTTTACTTGTTTTTGAGGATCAAAAAATCGTGGTTTGGTTTTTGGGAAATGTTTGCATCCCTTACGCCTGTTTGTCTGCACTGAGAAGTGCTCAGACCCCAAAAGGTGCAGATGCTTTTCCAGCCAAACTAAATCTTTTTGGAGTTTCTGTACATTTCCCCCAATTTAAAAGTCTTTAGGCGATGAGACCATTTTTGTTTCATGCCATTGTGTCCACAGTGTCCCCTCAGACCGTGGTCATGCCCATCCCCACTGCCGTGCTGCTGCAGTCGGTTTGCCTCCTCTGCTGAAACCCCTTCCTGTGTATCTGTCCTGTCCTTTACTGCTGTGTTTTCCTTCAGAAAGCCCATGCTCTTCCTTCCCCAGGGTGGATCCTTCCTCTGGCTGGGTGTGGAAGGTGCCACCTAGGCCTTGCAATCCGTGGTTGTCCTTGCCAGCAGTGCTGGAAGTTTACAATTGAGGCTGGCTGCTGTAGTGGCAGTTCTGCCCTGAATTTTCCTGTGGACAAATGTTTGTAGACCTCCTCTGTGGCACATACTCCTCCATCTTCCATCTCTCTGCAGGGGATAATATGTGAGCAGAAAGGAAACTTTATTGTGACAGGCAAGCTTGGAGTTTGACAGTCTTGGTTGGTATATTAAAAATAAATGATGCTGCTTCGGCCTGTGAAGTCTGATTTTCAGGTGGTAACTGCATGGGTTGAAGGAGGGGGAAGAGCTGTTTTGTTTTCTGGTTTGTTGCCTTTATGCCTGTATAATCTCAAAGGGTTTTTCCCACCTGCAGATTTTAAGGTGTTTTGGAATAGCTTGAGCAGAATAACATGTAGTTTAGGAAATGTATGTATACACTGGTTTTCTTGACAATGTACAACAATAAAATCATTGTTTCCCTGTTTGTCTGCTGACCATAAAGCACTGGCATATTAGTAATACTGCTCTGCTAATAAAATCTTTATCACGTGTTTCAGAATAATAATGTGCCTAGGAAAAGGATTTCTTTGCCAATAATATGCTGTAAACAATTACAATAGTTGTGATATTTTAAAACCAGTTCACAGAATCAGAATGCTTTGGGTTGGAAGTGACCTTAAACATCATCTAATTCCAAAGCCCCTGCCACAGGATGCCTCTCATTAGATTGGGTTGGGCAGGGCCTATTCAATTCATAACCATCTTTTGTGTCCTGTCTAAAGAGCCATCACCTGTAGTGGACTTGGGAGAATTTAAACATAAAAGCTCATAACTGCATTAAAGGTTACTTAGATGAAGTCTCTGGTGCAGCAATACAGGATTGCCCTCGAGTTGCTATAAAAATGTTAAATTGGGAATTCTGAAAAAAAAGATGACAAAAACATTTTGCATTTATTCAACAGAGGCTTAAAACTAGTGTTTAATAATGAAAGACTAAAGGAATGGAGCTAAAGATTTAGTAAGTAAAATGCATCTAGAAATTATACTGTGGGAGTTTTATACAGAAAGACCCTGGCAAGAATTTGGTACTTGATCTGTTCCCCAAAACTCCTTCTTGCCTCTAAGTAACCAATGAATAATTTAAGCCATTATACTTTAGCTTTCAAGGAGCTGCATGTTGAAATGCCAGAAACTCAGCCTTAGCCAAAACAGGGGATGTTCATGATTCTTTTCTTTTCTTACTCTTTTCTTATTCATCCTTTGCACATTCTTTTAGTTTAGGTCTTGTAGTTGTTCCTTTATTTGCTTGTTGGCTGCTGGGTATTGTGAATTTGAAATCCATCATGATAACTCCGATCTTGGTGTATAAATGCAAAGGGAACTTGACTGAGATGAGATCCATGAGTATATTCCTTTCCCTGTAGAATCATAGAATCATTTAGGTGGGAAAAGACCTCTAAGGTCATGGAGTCCATTGGGTGACCCAGGCTGCCAAGTCCACTGTTAAATCATGTCTCTGGCTCAGTAATTGAAATTCACTTGTTGTAAAATAAAAAACAAGGGGAAAAAGTCAAGACGTTGTTTTGGTTTGGTTTGGTTTGGTTTCCTTTCTTTGAAGTTGCCAGCACTTCTAAATAGAAATGTTCCTTGGAAAGTCTGAACCTCTAGGAAACTGCTGTAGTCACGAACAGAAATTACAGTCCTTGGTAATGGAAGTGCTCACACAACCTTATCTCTGCACACAGAAGCAAACTTTGAACCAGCTCTTTCCTTTTTTCAACTCCTTTCTTAATAGTTCTCAGTTTATGATAGTAGCTCAAACACATGTAAGGGTCTAACTCTTCTCTGCACTCACAGGTTGTTTTAGTGTCCTGCTGTCATCCTGCTTGTCAGTGGATAAAGACTCAGCACCTCTTGATGGCTCAGTTGTGGGGAGGGTTCTCTGGAATCGCTCTCTGGCAGCTGTGACATTTGACAGAAATTATCCAATCTGCCCATCTTGCTCCCACAACTGGAGAAAATTACTGTGATCAAAATGGAAAGAAGAGTTCTCAACCTTTATATTTACTTCCCAGGAGGGGGTTTTTCTGTAGCAGTTGGGAAGTTTAGCTCTTGTAGGTTTCAGTTTCCATCACAGCAGATTCCTCAGTGTTTTTATTTGCTTCTGTAAACATGCTTTTATTTCCTGATTTATCAATACTTTGGGGCTAATGTATAGAGAAGATTTTGAATTTTTTCAGAACATTATGCCTCAGCATAAAAGCCCCATTTTAGGTAGCAGAGAGTAGGACTTGACAGATGATGTCTGAGTTTAAAAAAAAAAAGACAGTCTACATTTTAATATTAGTTTGTCCATTTTCTCGTATGCTTTGGCATATGTTGGATGGAAATCATCAAAACCAGCTTGGACAAAGAATAATGGTGTTAATTCTGTAGGATTTGTGAGTAAATTAAAATATTCTGGAGTGTAGCAACAGCAGATGTTTCTTGGAAACATGACCCACATGGGACAGAAACACAACCTAAAAGAGGAGCAGCAGCACTGCAGTTGAAAGTGTTGGGATAATCCCTGTTTGTGTAACACTGAAAATAAAAAATAAATAGTGCCACTGCTTGTTTCTGTTATACATTGTAGGAAATTATAAAGAAAGGCAAATAAAAATGTACATCTGCCACCATAACTCATTTTATTATGCTCCCATCTACCATAGAAGAATGATGTGTAAAAAGTAAATGTGCTTCATAATAATTGGGGGGGATAGGAAGGAGGAGATTAAGAAAAAAAAAATTATGGTACATTTTAATTTCTAGATTTCTTTTCCATTTTTTTTTTTTTTTTTTTACTCCAGGATGTTCAATTCATTTTTCTTACAGCACTTTAGAGACTTTGATTGATTACAGCTTCTGATTTTGATGAGTCCAAAGGCATCATACCTAAGATGACTGTGCTGTCTCTTTTCTGCTCATTACAAATTTCTTCAAACAGAATATTTTGTTTTATTGCATGGCGTCTCCATCTGCTGTGATGTGAGAGGAAAGCATGTTTTTTGAATAACCAACACATTCCTAACTTTCCTCCTTTTCCAATGGTTGCTGAGGGAAAACAGAGATGACCTGTGTATCATCTGTGGCATGTGCATCATGTATGACCTGTGCCAGCAATGTGCTGAGGTTCTGTGTCGTGAACTTTCCCACTGAGTGGACCTGGAGGAGGGAGAACAACAGTTTCAAAGTTCTACAGAATTTACAGATTTAGAGGATTTGTGCAAACATTTCATCCCTCCTGTGTGTGCATTGCAGTAGATACGTAGCTAGCATTCGCAGTATCTTTCTCATTTCCTCCTTTAGTCCAAATTCTTCAAAATTTAACCTTTACTGATTTAGGTTCAAGTATTGCACATGTAGATTATGATGTGTTTTCCAGTTAAGTTGTTTTTGTTACTTTTGTGTGTAGCTACAATGCCAGATTGGATTGACGTGCCATACAGCAGCATCTTAAATGTTCCTTTATCTTCTTTTTTTACTCACTGCAGATGTGATCCACACTGTTGGGCCAATTGCAAGAGGCCATCTCACTGACACTCATAAAGAAAACTTAGCAAGTTGCTATAAGTCCTCTCTGAAACTGGCAAAAGAAAACAACATCAGATCAATCGTAAGTATTGTGGGAAAACACATCATTGGGGTTTTTTTGTTTGGATTTTACTTTCCTTGATGTGGAATAATTATGATTATAAGCTTCCAGATTAATTTCTTTCTCTTTGTGCTATGAAAACTCAAAAAATTAAACATAATTTGGCCAAAACAATTGCTAGAGGAAAGTGCTTAGCTTATTTTAGGAGTTAGGGAAGGCTTGCCTGGTAGTAGGAGTACGAGCAGCTGTCTCATTAAAGAAGGGAGGAAGCTGATCCCATGGCTCATTCTGTATTATTTATTTAAAAAAACCTAAGAAGCCACTGGTCAGGAGGATAACTGCATGCAGTATAGGCTCCTAAATAGCTGAGAAGTGATTAATTTGTTACTTATTCTACCCATTAGTATTTCTTCCTGAAAATAAGGGTATTGGTCAATTGTCATGGGTTTGAGCGCCCTCTCACCAAAATCAATCATAAACCAGCCTATTTTATGATATTTTATTGAACTGTGAAGTTCATTGAACTTGAAATACATGGTACAGTTCTGTACCTCAAAGGCCACAGGGAAAAGGAGCTTTTCCCTCTCCAGCTCCAGAGCTTTAATTCTGTAGTTCAAGCAGTTGCAGGTTAAGTCTTCACATATGCAGAGGTTAGTTCCTTGTAGGTTTCAGAAGGAATTTGTGTTCTGAGCCTGGCTTGACACATTTGGGGTCATTTTGGCTGGTTATATGATAGCACATATGTTTGGCAACTTTGAGTGCAAGCATACAAACTTAAAAAATGTTAGCTGAACCAATGATGTTACATGAGGATGTAATATTCACTAAGGGGATGCTATGAATGTTGAAATACCACAAATGGAAAACAAAGCTTTTTGAGGAGAGGGGCAGGACAGTATGTAGGGCTTTGAACTGAAGTTAGATGTGCCCTTCAGAGTCAGACCTGATAAATATCATATATTTCTTTCTTTTTGGTGAGTCTGCTCTTCAATACTTTTTGTGCTTCTCAAAGTGGTGCCCAGCAATCCCTCATTCTGCCATTATACAAACCATTGAGGTGTTTGTTTTCTGTGGTGTGTTTGGATTTTTTTTTTTTTTTTAAATTCTAGGCATAAAAGTTAGAGCTGAAAGCAACCTTGGGTTGGTGGGCATGTTTTGAGCCCCTCTCTGGTGTTGTTTAAACACTGTAGGATGTTGGTGTCCTGCTGTGATTCTCGTTGGAGCTGGTAAGAGCTTTGCTCCTACATCCATCCTGGTTTCTGTCTGCTCTGGGCAATTACAGGCTTTTGGGGCATTCAGGTTAGTGTGAATAAAGTTCTTAATATGATGTGGAAAAGGAAAATAGAATAATAATTATGAAATGGTGTGAAAAAAGAGTATTGAAATAACAAAGGAAGAACGTTAGTGAGTGTTGGTCAGTGCAGGTAATGATTGTATCTGTAGGGAGTCTTTAATTTTTAGGACATTCTAGGTGGTAGCATGGTGTTGAACATGGAATAATAAAAAGGGATTGTACTAATGGAAACTGGTCTGATGCTTCATGAAAACTGGCCTGATATTTTAAATGAGAAAAGATAACCACAGGAGAAATCATCCACAGGTTATTTCCTGGCTGGTTAAGAGTTGTTGACCGTGCACCTGTTTGAGATAAAAAATACTCAGCACTCAGACTTGCAGAACACAGCTGCACAAACTGAACAGGAGCCAAGAGCCATTCATTCACAGCAGCATTTAGAGGCTTAGCAAGCAATATGGATTTTAAAGTCCACATGACAGATCATGGAAGCTTCTGAAAAGCCCCAAGTCCGGTGATTTCAGTGATGCCTTGGGAAGTGCAGACACTCGAGTGTCTGTCCTAATGATCAGATCAAGCCTGGAGAGAAGGAAAATGTAGAATTCATTCAATTAGGGAGCAGTAGATTACTGTGAGTATGGAGGGAAAGAATGCAAAGTGTAAGTGGGTGTCACAAGATCCAGTACTGTAGGTGTAGAGGGAAGGGAAATAAAGTGAATTAAAATATCTACGGATTTCTGAGGCTTGCAGAGACCCAGATAGAGGGAGCAAAGGATTAAAATTGGCTCAAATAGACAACATTTGAGTGTAGATTAGGTTATGGCAACAGAAATATTGGCAGTAGGAAGAAGACAGACAAAAATTGAGGGGCAAAAAAAGGTAACCTGTGTAAAATGAGGAGGAAAAAATCAGCTGTGCCAATGGGTGGCCTGTTTTGATTGCCTCTTTAACAAGAAGATGAAATAAGTATGTGAAAGAGAAAAGCAATGAATTTTAAAGTAGATAATGAGGAAAAGGAGGAAAAGGAGGAAAAGCCATATGTTAATGACACATAAATAAATAGGTATTGGTGATAGCAAGTTGCAGTGTGCTAAAAGAATTAACTAAACCAGAGAGCATCAGTGCACTAGCAATTGTAAAAACTGAGAAGGAAGCAGGAAAGACATTAGATAGGAACAGCACAGACTGTTACCTTCAAAACAGAAGGGGCAACTCTAGAAATTATTGCAAAAAGAGGAAAAAGTCCCACCCCAATTGAAAATATTTTGAACATGAATTGTGTCACAGGAGTTAGAATTGCTGGAGGCATTATGAATTGAGTGATGATGAATGGCAACGTATTGAGCTGCACCAAAGCATGCAGGGTGACTCAGGGTGCACCACTAAATGCAGTTCAATTTAACATCTTAATGATTTTTGAAGAGTACATAAACACCTCATTAATTACATTTACAAATGATACTACGATAGGCACTGTTCAACCTCTAAAAAAGGACAGAGATGTATGATAACAATTGATCAGAGACTGTGAATTTAACCTTACCTGCATCCCCTCCAGTGCCAGAAGGGAGATTCTGCCTTTGTTGCAATGGAAGAGAGGTCAGAAATGTGGCTGACAGCTACAGCAGGACTCAGCACAGGAAATGATGGAGTAGCATATGGTGGGGAAAAATAACCCAGTTCACTTTAAGTAGTCCAAGTCAGAAAACCAGCACAATGAGGAAATGGGCTTGAATAGTAAGTCTCAAATTAGATGCACTTAAGGCAGTTACTTGTGTCACTATTACATATTGTTGATCTGCCTCTGGAGAAATGGTGGATGCTGCAGAGATTGTATTTCAGTTCAAAGGGGACTGGGGAGAGGAGGAATAGGATTCCAAATGGACCCAAACTCTCTTATGCTTGTGTGTATGTAGCTGTTTCACACACAGGAAGGGAAGCAAGAGCCTTGAAATAACATGTAAATTCTGAGCTGCAGCTTTATGGAGGGGAGGAGAGAACAACATCACTGTCTGTGTGACAACAGGGCAATTATGTGGTGTAGCTGAAAGTAATTTAGGTTGCATTCACATCCAGGGTGTCCAGGCATGGATGAGAACAACTCTGGCTAACTCCTAAGGGAGCACTGATATCTCATCTGAATGTATTATACTGGTATTTAAAGAAAAAAAAAGGAAAGATGGGTACAACTGGAAATGAGATGAGGGGGATGTAATGAAATGCTCGTCAGAGGGATTGCCAAGGTTCATAATCCAGCAGCAGCCCAGCTGTGGGTGAGGATCTGCATAGCCATTAAGACAGGAAGAAAAGCCTCAGGAACAAATCTGATCATCCTCAGGATTGCTCAGAGAAATCACACAGCCCCTGACATTTGTCTCCTGAGCCTGTTTTCTGAAAGGTTTTATATTCAGTATGAGATTTCAAATGCCATATCAGCTATTTTGTACAGAGTTAGTCTCTCTCAGGCCATCTACTCCATCTGCCTTCCAGGTTAGCAAAGTTTGTGTTAGTGCGTCCTTGTTATCTTGCATTCCCAAATCCACGCCTTGCTTTTTTCCTCAGGACTTGTTTATGTAGCTGTGCTCCCTCTAGGACCCTTGTGCTGCTGTCTTGACTATTTGTGTGGTCAGGGGGAACCTTTTGTGTTGGATGAGTCTTACTTATATAATCCTCTGTCTGGTGAAAGGAGATACTTGAGACAGGTTTCTGTTTATCTCCACTTAAGTTGGTACGGTTGAATGGGAGAAAAAATATTTAAGGCAATGCAAAGAGAGTAAATAGTTGGGGTGTGAGCAAATTAATTATCTGAAATGTTCAAAATAATCCCTTAATAGTAAAAAAAAAATTGTATTTTCACATCAGTCTCTTTTGCACAGTACTAGGGATTGCTATCATGCATCAATTAAAGCTCTGCTGCCTGAAACACTGGAAATACCTTACAGGTTCTAAATCTTTACTGAAAGAAGATAGAGTTAAAAAACAGGTGCTTTTTTTTCTCCCTGTTTTTCTGTACTGGTTTTCTAAATAAGAGTTTTACAGGCCAATTAATTGTAAGGTTAGCAGGCAGACTGGGGGAGTTGTAATCACTGTTTTCAGATTTTAAATTGGTCCCCTGTTTACACAGTCTTTGAAATTATTTACTCTGTGTGCTCTTAAGTTTTTCACGGGACCTCTCATCCTGCTTTCCTTTGCACGCACTTCTTTGAAGCCATCTGATACCCTGGAAGCTTTCTGAACATCAAACACTTCCCTGCCACCTATTTCATTCAGACTTAGCTTGTGGTTAAAAAAATTTTCAATCAGTTGCTGTCAGTCAAGCCAGGATTGCAGTTAGACAGGGACTTTATGAACTGCACAGAAAATAAAAAAAAAAAAAAGTGGTTTGTGTTGCTGTGGGTGGGATCCAAGCCAGAAGAGCTGCAGTGTGTTTGCAGAGAAGGGAAATTGATGCTGATCCCTCACTCAGGAGGCAGGGCAGGCTTCCTGCAGCAATGGTTAAGGAAAATTGAGGAGTTCTGTTTGGGAGTACAGCTCTGCTGTTGTTAGCACTGAGTTGGGAATTGCATCTTCAGGGACACTTCATGTTGGCAGGGGGTGAATTGTAAAGCTCTAACAAGTAGCATTTCTTTAGCTTGCACCCTCTGACCTTCACCTTGAGGGAGAATTATAGGGGGCAGGAGGAAATCCTCTAAGAATGTGGCTTTTTGAGTTGCAGAAGAAGCTCTGCTTATCACCAACTAATGTATAAACAACATTATAGACAAAATACTGATTTTTTTTTTTTTCCTGTTGGTCCCCTAGAGTCAGGTAGAGAAGAGTTCATGCTGTTCTAGAGATTCCCTAAAAGAAAAAAAAAAGAAAACCAAACCCACACCACAAAGATCTGTCTCTTTCTGCCTGGGTGTTTGTGCTGTGAATGCAGAAAGTTGTCCTGCTCCAGGGAAAACCTCTTAGCTGGACTTCTCAGAGCAGCCACACTGCTCCTGCTGTCTGAAGTACATGAAAAGGCAAAAGGGCATCTGGAAATAGAATGAGGGGGGCTGTCCAAGGGCTGGCCTGCTCATCATCAGGTCGAGTGGAAAAGCCTTTGCTTGGTGCTGGGATGGCCAGTGACCTGTGATGATGGGATATTCCTGGGAGAGTAGCTTGTGTCTCTGGGCCTGAATGAAGCGTGTCCCTCCTGTGCACACAGCTTGTGCAGCTTTGGGGGGAGCTTTCTTACAAAAGTTTGTTAAATAGGATCAGCACATGCTTTTTGAATACTAGCTGTGCATTTGCAGGGGCTTTATAAAATTAGAGTGTTACTTGAGGCTTTGTTAGATCAATATTTATTTCATTTATAATTAGGTTAATCTACAGGGAATTTCCACTCATCCTTTTTTTAAGTCTGGTGGGTTTTTTTGTAAACAAAGGTAATTTAATTATATTTTGTATGTGACTGGGAGAGTTAATACAAATACTAGTATAACTTGTTTGTTCAGGAACCCAACTTAATAATTACTCAGAGCAACATATAAAAATACATCAGGAAAGGTATCTGCCACTTACCTGTTTGTAGCACTTGAGAAGCAAACAAATCTTTTTCGTTGTCTAAAGTATTTGCCTCTACCTGTAATTAGGGATTTTAAAAACAGATGTGCACCAGTATTCTTGGTACTTTTATCCACTTTGAAAAGGAAGCTGTGCTTCTGCTAGACTGCCCAGTTTCATTGAAGTTCATTTGAGAGGAGACACGTTTAGCCTCTGTGATGCCTGAATCTTCAATTGCAACTCATAGGCTGCAATTTCCAATCTCTATTTCAAACCCAGCGTGTTTTCAGCTCCTCCTGTTGTAAATTATAAAATTCATGAAGAAGGAATTTTATTTGAATTGTAGGAGGATGCTGTAAGAAGTGCACTGTTGTGTATTGGTCTAACAGTATGGGTTGCACTCTTGCCTTTACCTGTCTTGATTTCTCATGCTGTAGAGTTATGTTTTGGGGAAAAGTAAAGTGATTTTTTTTTATTATTATTTCCAACAAAACTTATGTCTTGCTGAGAATGTTGCCATAGCAATGAGTTGTAAGTCTGAAATTCCTAAAGGTTGGCTTTATCAGCTTGTTTTCTGATATAGATTCATATCCATCAATCAGAAGAGTTTCTTTGGAAGAAAATTTCCGCAGTATCATAAATCCACTTAATTTGGTTTTTTGAAACACTTGTTTAACTTGTAAGCCCTGATATGACTGATGTTATGTTTTCAGACTCAGTTTTCTCTCCAGCTTAGCCTTGCTTTTTTTTTCTTTCCTTTTTTAGCTTTGTTCTTTTAGGTATTTTCCAGATAATACCCTTTAAAAATTAATCTACTGTTTTAATTTTTTCAGTTTGCTTAATCATCATGTTGGCATCAAATGAGGAGGTTGTGATCTTTCCCTATGGTTCCAGAAATTATTATAGTTGGCCATACTTTTCTTAATCAAAGGTGAATCTGCTGCTTTGTTTTGGATGTGCTCCCAAACCGTTTCTTCCAAAACGATCTCGGTAGATTGAATTGCAATCCTGCTCCTTCAAATAAGGGTTTCATTAAATGAGATTTATTCAGTGAGATCAAGTGTAAATTGCTGCACCTAAAGAGAGATGCTCATTCAATTGAGAAAGGCTGAGGAATGATTGAAGCACTGGACAGACATTCCTCAGGGAATGAGCTGAAGTTTGTAGTGGATCATGCACTGGAGCTGTGTTGACAACCTTACACTGTTATGGGAAAACCAAGAAAGGAGCAGCTGTGGAATGACAATTAAACAGCAAAACTTGTGAAGTTCCCTGTTGTGCTGCTGTGTCCAGTGGGGGGAACACAGTGTCTCAGCCAGAAGTGGAGTTAGAAACAGACCAAAAGTAGAGTGAAAGAGAAAGGATTTTAAGCCCAGAGGAGAGAAGACGAAAGATGAGAGGAAGATAAAAAACCCCTAATCCATAAAAAGCTCTTGAAGAGTAAAAGTAAACTGTTGTCTGGGCTGGGGGCAGGACAATAAGGTAACAGTCTGAAATTATAGGATTGGACATTTAGGTTTGAGATTATGAATAATTTCCTAACTGGAAGGTTGGTAAAACATTGGGAAAATTGCTCTAGGAAAATTGTGGCTCCACCAGCATGTGTAGGTGGGCATTTAAATTTTGATTCTGCCCCTGTCTGGTTATATATGCAGTCTATATTTCCTAGGAGGAAGTGGATTTGTTTGGCTTGATGCTTGAAATGTATTTCAGTGTTTGCTTACAGTGGCTTAGAGTGGCAGAAGCAGCTCAGAGGCATCCAGTGATCAGCTGAGAAAATGTTTTATAGCAAGGCACCACACAGAGATTATTTGTTGTGACAGTGACCCGCTGTGACTCTTCCTCTTTTTAAAGTATGTAGTGGAGTCTGTGTGGGATGCTTCCTGAACAGGAATATCCACACTCCCCTCAGGTGTTGAGAAGTGTTTTGAGTACAGACAGGGACAGGGAGAGCCCAAAACCAAGCCAGTGCTCGAACCTCTGGCACCAGATGGATCTCAGGGTGCCAGGGCTCAGATACTGCTCCAAGGGGAATCAGCAGAGGACACAAGCTGACAGAGCCCTTTCACCCACCTGGGTCATCTTTGACCACAAACTGTCTGGATGGCCTAAGGAAATACCTGGTGCTTTAACAAGCTTCAGGACTAGGCAGTCTCAGGTCTCCATTTTCTTGTTCCGTGGTGTTGCTGTCCTGTAACAGGGTGATCTTTGTGATGAGAAATGGGAGAAAGGTGAGTTATTTTGGGGGGGAGTTAATGAAGCACTGACTGAACACTTTGGGAAAAAAAACAAACATCCTGAAGTGGTGGGGAAAGAAAGGAAATTACTTGTTCAGGAATAAATTCCGCCTGTTTGTGTATGTGATGGGTTTAATGTGTGATAATTTGCCAATCACCCTGTGGGAATTCTTTGCTTAAAAGGGTGAAACTTTCTAGAGAGACACTGCCTGTTGGCTCAATAATTGGGGAACGGTCTCATTAGGGAAGGATAAAGTACAGATCTGTCAGACAGTGGACCACAATGTTCATTATATGAGACAGCTCATAAAATCCAGGGATTGCTGGAAAGTCTGCATCATAAAATGTAGAGGAAGAGAGTGCTTGATGTTTCTTTGCAGAGGAAATTGTGCTTCATTTGGATTGAAAGAGAATTTAAAAAATAATAAAAGTAGGCTAGAGGGATTCTTATTTGCATGCACATCTCAGCTGTGCAGAGTCAAGTATTTTAAGAAGCTTGTCATTTGAACAGCACGTTCTCATAATGGAAATTCATAGTAAAAGTTAAGCATGTACAAATTCCTATCAAATCCCAGAGGAGAGCTGAGCTGTGGCCATCAGGCTCTGTGCAAAGCTCTTGTTGTCCTTGTACCTGGTTTCCTTTTGTTGAGCCCTTCCCTGTCACCTTGCTGGCAGTTTGGAGGCTCTTCAGGAGGGCTGTGTCTGCTCTCTAAGGGCAATCCCTGCAATCTCTGTTCTTGCAATCCCTGTTAACACTCATGGGATCCTCCATGGTAGCAGCACTGCGAAATAAAAGTTGCAACAGGCTTGGTTTGTTTGGAGGTTTTTTTGGGTGAGGGGGTTTTTTTTGGCATTGACTGCTGTGATTCTTTCCATCACCAGCAGTGGAGTAAAATTTTGCTGGAATTAGAAATTGCTTATTCACAGGGTTTTTTTATCTGCTGGAGGTACCTTCTGTGATGCCTAAAAATGTATGAAGGGCTTTCTGGCAGATAGTGACTTATCAGTACCAGATTTTTTTTCGCCCTTCCTCAATTTGATGTTGAGGAAGAGAACATGTGATGCTGCAATTTAACACTGCACTGTTCTCCCAACATCCTTGTCACTTGGCTTTTTTAATTTGATAATTTTGAGTACATCCTATTTACATTTTTTAAACATCAAATTATCTATGCAAAGAACAACCAATAGCATGAATTTTTTTAAAAAAATTGAAATCAGTTTTTCCAATAGAAAATTTAAAAAATCAATTATTTTGAACATTGGTTTTATATTTATATAGCTAATATGAAGCAAAGAAATGAGCAATTAAAAGCATAAATTATTCTCTGTATAAGATGGGGATCGTAATACTTACCTAGCTTAAAAAAAAATCATGACAGCATACTCTCTATTTAGAGTCAGAGTAGATATATTGGAAAGTAATTTTGAGGAATAATCAGAAGGGGCATGCTTTTGTGAGCCTTATTTGACAACTCATTAAATATGATTTTCCTGAATTGCTAGTAGTTGCTTGGAGCCATTTACATTATGCAGAAATGATATATTAAATCATAGTTACATATAAAGAAAAAGCCATGTTCAGTAGTCACTTACAAAATTTATACCCTTACCTGAGAGGTTTTTTAACATTATTCCTGTGGGATGATGTCACGTTATCTTTTAAGGTCTCTAAAGTATAAAACCACTGTAATATAATTTAAGTAATATGACAGGTACTTCAGTATTTATTCTGATGAAATATTAATTTCTTTAATCTGAAAAAAACTGTTCTCACCAAATATCAAGCTACCTGCAGTCCCTATTCAAGTAAACAGTTTAGCAGCCTGATTTTTCAAAGCTGACTCCCATATCAACTCCATCATAGTGATGTCTGTCAGAATTTAGAGTTTTGTTCACAACAGAGATGAAAACAAATACAACAAATAGAGTTAGTTGCTTTGGAAACAGAAAATATGATATAAAAGATGTTACTGTAGTATGGCTTCCTGTGTTTTCTCATGGAAGGGCATCACTGCTAGGGGAAAGAATAATTTTGATTGGGACAATTATAGGTAAATGACTTCTTTGTTTGCTCTTGTTCTGCCTTTCCTAAAAGATGACTGTGTGAGCAAAAGCTGTGAGCCAAGAACATTTCTGCAGACTGGAATTAGCTGTAGCACATTTAGTTTACTAAAAATTATTATTTATTCTATTCTCATCGAAATATCACATTGTAAGCCTTTTTCTAAGGAGATAAATCAGTGCATTGCTGGGTTTTATCAGTTTCCACAGGTTTCTGAACTTTCTCTGATATATATGAATTATGAATTAAATCTTAGCCAGAGAACCATGCACTTCCAGAGAGGTGGAACTCACACAGGACAGTGGTTTTGTTCATCCTGCTTGATGTAGCTTGGACAGAAACCTTGGGTGATGATGATCTCAGTGTTTGGGCAGAATTATCCACTGACAATGTCCTCCTCGAACAGCTGAGTCCACACTTCCAAAACCAGAGGGCAGATTTCCCCCTGCTTGTGTGAAAAAGGAAGACTGAAAGCATGTCAGAACCCACAAGAAAGGTGGGAGAGCATTTATTTAAACAAATTTTTATATTCATTGCCTGCTGGTATTCCGTATTGTGGAATGCATCCCTTCTTCAGTCAAGCAGAGAGAGTCAGGCTTTGTGCAGGGAATTTTTCTGGCGTGGTGGTGCTGGGATTGATCCTCCTGGTTTGTGAGCAGATGATGTTCTTGCAGTGTGACTTCTCTGTGTTCATTACTTTGGTGTGCCTTGCATTTGTCCATGCCTGCTTTTGTAAATGTGCTTTTTTGTGTTTTGGCATCTTGAAGCCCAAATGTGCCTGCCCCCCCCTCCCCTCAATTGCTGTGTCCCTGAAGTTCTGAGTGTTTGTGCAATACAGAAAATTTTGTCCCTGCCTACCTCCTGCAGAAGGAGGAAATGCTACTATTAATGATTCTGCATCACTAAAATGTGTCTGATACTGATCTCAGATCTCCATCTCCTACTCACTTCTCATTTATGTCTCAAGTCCTTGTGTGAGCGTTTTTTCCAGCTGGATCATTGCAGATCAGATTTTTTATTTTTTTTTTTAAGCAAAACACACAATGGTTCAAAACATTTCTCACACTTCTGTTACATGCCAGCATTCCTATTTGACCCTTCCTTACCTATTCTTCCATTCCAAAATACAAGACTGAATTTGATGGCAAAGACAAGCTCAAGACAAATACAAGCCATCAAACTGTCACTTTTACTTTCTTTCTGCTAAATTCATGTCTCCCTTGCATTCTGATTTTCCCTAATTTATGTACTGTGGTGCCATATTTTCTTTCCTGAATGGAGAAACACGTTGTTCCAGACATGATATTATTACTTACTGCAATCTTGAATCGCTATGGTGTTGTCTGCAGCTTTGTTTCTTTCTTCTTCTCACTCACTGTTTATGTACATCCCTTTTTTGATCCCTCAAAGTGTGCTTTATAAGTGTTTGAATTCCACAGGATATTTATTTATCCATATTTTCCATCTTTCCTCATCACCCTTTTGTTCTTTATTCTCATGTCTCTTCATTATTTCAGCCCTTTTGGATAATCTGTCAGATTTTTAAGGGTCTGTGGCTATCAAAGCTGCTGAGTTGCATTAAACAGAAGTAAAGTTGTGTCCAGGCCCAGCTAAAACAGCAGATATGTAGAGATTGTCATTTGGTTATCTCTCCCTAACATATCTTTTGGCAGAATGTGACATACAAGCTCAATTTTTTGCTGCAGTACTAATATCTGAATGCTCATAATTCACCAGTTCAGTTCTGTTTTCTCAGGAGAGCAAGCAAGCCCACAGCACCATATCCAGGTAGATTCAAAATGAAACAGAGAGACTGAAAGAGTTGGTGTTCTTAAAAGAAAAAAATACAGTTTTACTAGACCACCAACCATTTGGTGCTCCAAGAACCAGGCTGCTGGAAAGCTGTGAGGTGGCAATGGCTCAGTTGAACGAGCTGCCATGGGAGGTGATGTATATTCATCATATTTCACCCCCAGGAGCTAATGACGTTAATGATGGCTAATTCTGCTTAGGCCTGATGGTAGCAGTGACTACAGCTTGTAATCAGGCCTTAGAAACATCCCACTTGATAAATTCAGGGATGCTGAGCCAAATCACCTACTCTGCTGTTCACTTTAATTAAAATTGCTCGTGATCGATGTTTTTAAAAGCAGGAGCTGCTGATGTTGTTAATCACCATTTATTGTGCATCATTTCAGTGGTGCATCTGTTGCCCTCATTTATGGCTGGGGAGGGAGGTATTTTGCTGCTGTCATGTATTTGGCCTTAGTCAAGCTTATTTTTTGGGAGGCCTAATCCAGTGTTGCCACCCTCATCTGAAGAGTTTCTACAGGAGCCAGAGGTGACTGAAATAACTTACCCTGTTCTGACTAAATTCCCACAAATCTTGACCACAAGGAGCTCCATCACAGCCACGCCATCTGCAGTCTCTGAACTGGGTGGCTTGGACGTGTGAGCACAATTTATCATCATACCTTTCTTTTGAAGTGCAAGTGTACTTGGAATAAATGAAATGATTTTTCTTTATTATCTCCTTGTTAAGAAAACCAGCCCTTGCATTTTCCCCAAGTGAAGGGCTTCTCTGAGTAAATATGCAAAGTATCATCTCACAAAATGACTTTTTCCCAAATCCCTTTGTACTTAGCCCCAGCAGAGAAGGGAGAGCTAAGATGGTTTATAAAACAACTGCATGCACCTTGAAAGTCTTTATGAGGAAAAAAAATGGAATGCTACAAAAGAGCCAGAGAGATTCTGGTTCAATGACAGGCTCCAGAAAATGCCTTGGAGTAGAAAATGCAAAGTTAAATTCTCACTAGTACCTAAATTACAGCCTGGACTTAATAAAAGCATTTTCAGCCAAATAAAATGCTATGTACTTTGGACTGAATTGTGAAAGGTTTTGTTAGTTAAAGGTAACAATTCCCTTGTCATTCTGGCTTCTGAGCAGTACCTATTTCAGCACTTCAGTCTAAACAGGAGAATAGTAAATAGGCAGGAATACCCAGGCATCAGTGCAGAGCTTGAAAAATCCTACCCAAGGCAAACTTGCAAATTGGATGAACACTTGTGGAGAGGCTACTGAGGAGCAGATCCTTAGTCCTTTGGAGTTCCAGCAGCACTGGGGGAAGGTCAGGTGCTTGAAGTCAGAATCTTCCTAAAAGCATACATATACATACATACATACATACATATATATATATAAATCAGGCATATAACCTTTGCGGTTCTTGTGAAATTACAAATGTACAAGTGGTGTTGTTTAATTAAACTGTTCCTAGAGACAGAGACTTGGTGCTTTCCTGGTTGTGCATCCATTTTTTCACCTTGCTGTGTGCTGAGAGTGTGGCAGCAGCAGTGTCAGCAGGAAGGTTACATGTCTCGTTTTTGTATCTTCTGGTGTGTAAAAGAGCTTGGATTTCATCAGAGAAATGGCAGCTGAGCAAAGTGAAGTGCTCTTTTAAAAATTGGTAAGCAACAGTGGCACTGGTAATAGTCCAAAGATTTCTCATTCAGGAGGAGGAACTGATTCATATTAATAAAAAACTTTAGCTTTTAAGAATACTTGTGGAGGTTTTTGCCTTATAAAAGTCTCAGGAAGCCTTCTGTGGCTCTATAGTCTTAAGTTTTTGGGGTTTTTCTTTTTTTTTCTTTCTTTGAAAATGCTCCAGTAGATTGTTTTTTTGTTTGTTTGTTTTGTTTTTGTTTTTGTAAATCCTGTGGGTTCTGTGGACATCAAGGGAAGCACCACTCTGGAAGATTTAGTCAGTGAACTAAGTTTATGTCAAATGTTGGCTCACTAAGAATGCAATGGTGTTTTATGTAAAATTTTAGGAGCCATCAAATCTCTAAAAAAAGACTGTGTGTACAGTGGATCACTTTCCTCTTTTCCCCCAAAGTGTTTTTAGTATATCTATTAAGCTCCTCCAGAATACCTTATGGTGTTTTAGGCTGAAGAATAAATAAATCAAAACCTTTAAAGCAGTAGGCTCTCTTAATGGTGAACAATAAGCTTGCAGCTACACCACTGTCCTCATCTGAGTTGTTATCAGGAGAAATAAAATCTTTGAAGGGCTCTTGAACATAAAGGTATTGATTGTGTGCACACGTTGGGAAATGCTCGGTTTGAAGGGAAAAGCAACCCACCAAAACCAAATCAGCACTCCCTCCCCACCTCCAAAATGAAAAAAGAGAATGTTTTGTCTTTAAATTGAATGATTTTAAGTGCTTTCTCCAGCCACTGTGGATGAAAAGTCTGGACTCAGCGGAAGCTGCCGGTGTCAAACTCCCATGTTGTATGTCTGAGGCAAATCTCATAAATTCGCAGCATTCAAAATGTCTTCAGCCGGCATAACAACTGCCATCAAGAAGCAATAATCAAATCTCAGACAGGCAAAGGCTCTGCACATATTCTGGTAAATCACTTGTCAGCATGTTGATGACAGAAAACAGCACCAATGGAAATGATCAAAGTGGGGTAGTAGTCTAGAGCAGAACAGGGTCAAAAAATTAAGTTTTTGCAAAAAGGCTCGCACAGTTTCACATAACTTTTCATTTTATTATGACCTTAATCATTGTATACTTGGGGTTTTACTTCAGAAGTGCCTCAGCTTTTGCTGCAAGCAATTTAAATGTACTTATCACAGATTGTGCTCCCTGCTTTCCAATCACTTAAATGGAATAAATTTTTTTGAAGGCTTATAGAAAGTTATAGTTTAAAAGACTAAAATGCTGGTATACTTAGAAAGCTAATAGGTGCCATTTGCCATAAGGAGTAGTGATGGGCAAAGCCCCAGCAGTGGAGTAGTTTCAAATAGTTGGACATCTACTGGGAGCTGATTCATATGGGTAGATTTTGGATTCATGAACTGTAGCCAATTTATGAAACCAAACTGTGCATGGAGAGCCAAGGCTGATCTTACATTTGATTTGTTTTCTTTGCCTTGGTTTTAATGTTCTTTTTCTAGTGATGCTTGAGTGTGAGAGCTTCATGCAGGAAGAAGGATTGTGTTCTTTTTGGATTGACTGAGAGGGGATTAAAAACCTTGGCACACTTTGAACTTGGAGACATTCCTGTAGTAATGTCCAGCATGGAAAAATACATGCTTAAGTGATTAGGACATTAAATCTAGAGGGGGCCTGATTATAGGATCTCTGACAGAAAGAGTAAAGAATAATACAGTTTTAAAAACTATCTGGTTGCAGAACGTAGTTTCAGGCACAGTACCTCAGAAATGGAAGGAGGCAGAATAGATAGCAAGTGTTGGATTTTTATTATTTTTATTTTTAAAAGGAATTCCGGGTCAAGATAAAACAAAAGCTCGGATTTTTTTGGGATGTGACTTAAGAGTTGCATTCTCTATAAAAAAGTGGCAGGATGAGAAACTAGAGAGAAAAAAGAATCAAAATTGAGGCTCTCTGAAAGGGAAGGAGGAAAAGAGGTATTTACCAAACAAATATTTTCCTGATACAACTTGGAAGTTTGGGGGTTTTTTTCCTTGGAAAAGCAAATAGGGGCAGGCTGGAGCAGAAGTGGTTCCATTTAAAGCAAAGCAGGAGTGTCTTGGCCACCCCATGGAGGCCTTATACATATGTAAATATTTACATGGGAAATGAAGTTTACTTCTCTCTGCGTGGTGCAGCTGTTGTGAGTCAGGTATCTCTGAATCCTAATGACTCATTTTCCACCTGTAACTTAACTGAAGGAGTGTGGAAGGGTGTAAAAATACTAGGGACTGTCAATGGAAATCATAACCTGACTCATTAATGCAGCCTCTGGAGCAGTGGGAAGTTTTCTCCCTGGTACATCTGGAGTCAGTAATTAGCCAGTGACACTGTCAGCACTGCACTAGTGTTTTTATAGTGTTTTTATAGTGTTTTTATAGTATTTTTATAGTATTATTATAGTTCCTGTGGATGAGCTGTTCTTAGGTGACTTGTCACTCTGTTACACAAACTCGTGCTGTAGTCCATGTGGAATTTTGAGATGCAGCAGATGGGAGAGGATCTGAGACTTTTCTGAAGCAGATGAATAAGAAAGGCCTGGGGTAAAGGGCTGGCACATCCCAAACTCTGTCTGGCTCTCTGAGTGATTCACCTCAGCTGCTGGTGCTGCTCACAGTGCTCTCTGCACACCCCATCCTCTGCATTCCCAGGGATGTGCAGCCTGGCACACCAATCTCCTTCCCTAACCTGGGCTTGAGGCTGCCAGAGTGCTGGCTGCTGCTTCATCTGGGGGAAAACAGTTCCTACTTCTGATTCTCCTGCTTCCTCCTCATTTTAGTTGACACGGGAGGCTGAAGGAGAGATTACAAATGCATTAGAAGTGTGTTGTTCTTAAACACTTTACTGCATCTTACATGTTTTCCCAACAGATGCAGATTTTTACATTGTTGGGTTTTTTCATTACACAGACAGTGTTTAAGATAAGGATTGTTTTGGAAAGTCTTTTTATAATGCTACTGAAGTTTGTAATGTTAGCACCGTAGCTTAGCCTGAACTGCTCTTAATTAGCAGTGCTTTCTTTTTTCTACATTGTTACCCAGATAAACAGAACAAATGGAGGAAGGCAAATTGATTTACCTTGCTCAATTTATGGCAATCCTTTTGATAACATTTGACATCACTTTATTAGATGTGATAGAGAAGGGAGAGTTGTGGAATGTTTTGTTCTTCCTCGTGTGTTATTTTTGGTAAGTGTCTGGGGTGCATTTAGATAAACTACAGAGCTAAGTCTAAGCAAGAAAGGCTTAAATGTCCACTGAATTACTCCTATTTGCATTGAGAAATTAACTGTAATTAGCATTCAAGTTTTAATGATACTGTATTTGTGAAGCTGATAAGGCCTCTGGGAGTGTGATCACAAGAAACTTCTATTGTTTACTATATGCAAATCGAGCCACTTAGCTTTAATTAGAGGTTGAAACCTGGAGCAATTATCAGCAGTTGCTTTAGTATTAATGAGCTTGACAAAGCTGTCCATCATAGCGTTTTATAAGATTGAGAATTAGAATATTTAATCCCAGTTGGTTCACTGTTCAAAGAATGCGCAGCCTTCATCAAGCAAAACCATTTCATTTTTTATGCCATCCATTTCATTGGTTCCAGTCACTGCAAAGACTGAAATCCCTACAAATTTGTACAGCTGCTATTTTCTGCAGGGTGGTTTGAGAATATATGAGACAATTTCCTTTAAGGCTTATATTGCCAATATTTTTTTAAAAAAACGAGTTGTTCTAAGAGCAGTTGTGCAGTTGCAATACAGAATTAAGTTGCTTGACATCTGAATATTAGAGCTTACAATAACTACTGACTGATGAGTTTCCTGACAAAATTAGCTGATGTCTCCTCATGCATGATGGTGATGAATATTTCCTTTCCTGTTCTGATTTTAGTAGAGGATAACAAAAGAGATATAAGGGAAAGAGAAAAAGCTTATAATGCCTAGTCCCTGAAATGGTTTTTATTTCTCTCTCAATGGGAGCACTAACCATTAGGGTCTTCTGTTGCTGCTGTTTAATGTTTTTTGCTTTTTAAAAGCAGTTTTTGTGTTAAAGAAGTAAAAAGTTTCAACAGAAGAGCTAAATGGTGGGGGGAGGGGGGGGGAGCTTAGAAATTGCCACTTGAATGTTAGTGCTTTTAAATACACTGCTGAAAGTTTTCTATATTTGGACTAATTCTTTGTGAAGCACTTCTCTCTTCCACAAGCCTTTAAGTAATTATAATAGGTACTTTATATAGGGGGATATATATGTGTATATATGTGTGTGTGTATATATGTGGAATAAAGTCTATATTCTTTTATTGTCATTTCATAGAGAACAAAACCTAATTGTGAACTTTCTTATGTTCACACAAGTGAGGCTGAAACAAACCCACCCATGGGGTTTTTTTAGCATATCTCAGGTACCTTAGGATGCAAAAAGCTTTACTGTATTGAACGATGACGCAATGCTGTCTAACTGCTGACCATTTGGGTAGGAAATGGGGTTTTAGTCCATCTCTTTTTAAATTCTGGAGGTTGTGTTTTCAACAGTGATGGCAGACCAGAAACATTTACAGAACTTGATTTTATAATGTGCTGTTGAATGTTGAAGGTACAAAGTGGGAGGGAGAGCTGGAAATGGCTTATGGGAACTATCTTTTGGGGGTCCTGCTCTGCCATCAGGATGGACATCTGGGTTCTGGTGTGGATGGTGGTTCCTGCCCTCTCTGCAGGGTGGGTTTTTTCCTTTGATGCCTTGGGAAGGCTGGCCTGAGACTCGACAATGCTAGAAAATAAAGCAGATATTTATTGAAAGGCCTTTAGAGTACACCTCGGGCAGGACAGGGCCTGGCCAGGGCTACACCCAGGGTGGACCAAGAATGGTCACAAAATGTCTGACCAGTCATGAGGTCTGACATTTTTATAGGCTTTGGTCCATTTGCATATTGGGGTTTAATTGTCCAATTCCAGCTCCAGGCTGTCAAGTCCCATCCTTCTTGTTCCTCCCTCCAGCCATCCTTGTTTGTGCTTTTGGGGCTGAAAGTTGTCCTTGGTCTCCAGCAGGAAAAGGATTTGTTTTGTCTCCCTGCTCTGTGAAGAGAGCTTGCTAACACTTCATATGAGGCTCAGAGCTGCACCCCTGGGCAGCACAGAGTCTGAAAAACATGAAAGCTGAAACTTAAGGCATCACCTTCTGCCAGGGGTTCTAGTTGCCTCCTGTCCTGTGCCACTCCAGAGCAGCTGCCACTCCAAAGACAAAGCCTGGTTACATCCTTAGTGTTGGGAGGCTCATATTGATAAAGAAAGCCTGGCTTTCTGGGGGAAGGACAGCTGTAGAAAGTTTCAGAAGGTTAAATAACTATGCATGTTCTAGATCAGCATCTTAGCTGAATACTTTGGGGAGACTAACACTGAGTTTCATTTGTTTGTAATTCTGAGTAAGCCAGAGCAAGATGGAAGAGAACTATGAATCAGATGTGGAGATGCTAGTACTAATTTATTCCTCCAGGAAAACACAAGTTCGAAGCCATGTGCTTTTTGGTGAAACCACATTTCTGAATATATCCTAGGTGAAGAGAACTGAAGTTAAGGAACTAATGCTCAATCTCACAGGCAATCAGTTGGGTTGTGATGCAGCCATGCTGTATAGAAAATGTAGTATACAGTAATTTTCTAAGCTGTCTTTGGGAAAGGGCTAGTGAGGGTTCATCAAAGAAGTGATCAGAAGCCATTAATTGCTAACTGGCTCCTAAATCACCATCCTTCCGCTTCAGGCCTGTGAGTTACTGCTCTGCTTGTCCATGTTGGGCCAGCTTTGGTATAATCATGTGTCACAGTAATCTGTATTTCAGCTCAGGTGATTTGATTTAAGCAACAGACCAAACAGGCCACTAAAGGATAAAAGACAGCATGTGAGTTAAATACCTTAGTGAAGCTGGTTCTGTGCTAGTTTATTATTAAATAGTGACAATGGGATTCATTTTGCCCCTTTATCCTCTGGCATGAGAGGTAATTAAAAAATTGCTGCATATATAATTTCCTTATTGATGCTCTCTCTGCTATTAACTTTATAATAATACCATATTCCATTTTTAATACCGAAAATTATATAAAGCGTTAATTCCTCAGAAGTTTGTTTTTTCTTTCTTTTCTCAGCAGGGAAACTGTGATTTAGTCTTGCCCTAATTCACTCTGAAGGTTAAATGTGGTTTCAAGAAAAGGAGAAATTGGTGGTGGTCTTGTTTTTAAATGCTCCAAGACTTTTAAAGTATTTTTGGCATACTGAAAATTTGCCATTATTATATAGTAGTATATATTTAGCATTTGTCATCTTTTTTTTTTTTCTGGCTCCTTTTAGTTATTATATTCATAAAGTTAAAAGACTCATAAATTACCAGTGAATCAAAACCACATTTAGCTATAGTTACTAATTCAGTCAGGCAATGTTTCTGGTTTTGTTTAGAGCTCTTTGTGCCCCATTATTTTTTATCTTTATAGCTGTTTACCCTCAACAGCTTTGTTTATTTTTTTGCAAATAGGTGACACACTCAGCGTTTCTTAAACCCTTCCAGTGGCAGAACCTTTTGTTGGTGTGTTTTCATTTTCACGTGTTACCCACTTTGTTTAAAGTTTATTTGAAGGCTTCATAGCAAAAACCTGGAGGGGGACAATTTGTGTATTTCTATCACATTTATTTTATTTTATTTGAAAATTCAAAGTAGGCTTTACATTAACGTTTCTCTTATGAAAGATTCTGCCTGTTCTCTGATCAGCTGTGAACCCTATCAAACAGGCATCCCTCTGAACATAATAAAATTTGGCAGTAGGGATTGCATTTGCCAGGCTGCCACAGGCGTTTTAGAAGGTGCAGTGTTGTTTGTTCTCGATATAACTCTTTGAGTTTGCTTACATCAGATATCCCTTGCACTCTCCTAAGTGGTGGCTCTGATGATTTCCCCAGTAAACATCACAAGGTCATTGCAATTCATCCCTGGGAGCTGCTTCTCTGTGCAGCAATCGCTTCAAGGCACGCGTTTGTTGTTCAGCAAAGAGCAAAAGAGAGATGGGACATTGTGGCTGCTTTAGAGCAGCTTTGATCTTCTCTTTCCTAACAACAGTGCACAATGGTAATTACAGCTCCTTTTAAAACGTGTTACAGAGGTAGGATAATAAGTGAAAAGGGAATTTTCAGTCATTTTCAGTGTCGATGAATGCGTTATTAACTCCCAGTGATTTTGCAGATGCTATTTCTGCCAGATGAGCCTGAATGAGAAGTGCTTGCCAGATCAGCTATTTCAGGAACTCTGTTTTCTGCACTCAGCAAGGGATGGTTCCAGTCAAGTCTAGTTGTAAATCCGAATCCGGGAGACGGGGTGTCTGTTCAAGCTGCCAGCGTATTATGTTACCCCAGCTCTGATTCTTTTGTCTGGAGCAAAACTGAAAACCCTGCTAGAAAAATCCCCTTTTTGATGCCTGCAGCCTTGGCTGGCTGGTTTAGTTCTGCATTGTGGAAGGGCAATTAGCTTTGCAGATGTCTCTGGGCAAGGCAATGAAAGTGAGGAAGGCTGCAAGGGGAGGCCCTTCCAATACAAAATGGACCACCCCAGATGGCTGTCAGAGCATCAACACCCGTGCAAGGAAATCCTGGCATCACAGGATCATGTAATCATTGAGAATGGAAAAGACCTCTGAGATTATTTATTGAGTTCTTCCATTGACCTAAACCCACCTAGTCACCAAGTGCCCTGTCTCCAAATTCACATTTTCTCTCTGCCAGACTGACTAGGGAACCTTCTGGGCTCCTTCCTGTTTTGTGGTGTATGAAGTTTGAATGAAGACATTCCAGGTGACTGTGACTGCCTCAGAATCAAAATATTTAAATCTGCCTGTCACTGGGCAGTTGGTATGTAATTTTTTTTTAAAAGGAAGAATTTGGAATTTCTTTTAAATGCAAAAGTTTTAAGTTTTAAAAATTGTTCTAACCCATAGATTGGTATAATTTTTCTTTGAAATTAGCTTGAGCATTTAGACCTACTCCATGTTTAGTGGAGGCTGTAATGGCGTTCCTGAGCTTATAAATAGCAACAAAGCTAGCCATCAGTTCTAGTAATCCATTGGCAGCATTGCTCACCAAAGAAAATGTGGGCTTTTTGAAATGACTTCAGCAAAAAGCTAATCAAGCTTAGTCACACTCTCTGAATCACTAACTTCTGCCTAGCAAGTTTGCTTGATTCTACATATGCTACAAAAATTGCAGTTTTGTGGTTTCACGGAAGATTATCTAAACTAATAGCTTTTCAGAACAACTCTGCTGTTAAAGAATGTGAGAGGATTTCCTTGATTTGTTTTTCACTTGTTTTCCCCCTGGACAATATTGCAGGACTAAACTTGTCTTTCATTATTTCATTCAGTCTTGACAGTTGTAACTTCTAATATGCTTTAGTTATCATTCTCTACAACAGTTTTGATGCAGTGGAGGAAAATAATTACACCCAGTCAAAGCATTCATGTGAAGCTGCAGAGTCTTTTTTCGTGTTGCATTAGGAAGATGAATCTCAGATTTGTGATTTGAAATTTGTGTTCCGTAGAATTGGAAAGCAGAAAAGAATTTCTGGAGCAAGCAAATAATGTAGCACCTGTAGCAACATGACTGCAATCTGTTTCCCCTGTTATCTTTAAAATGCTGATTTTTTTAAGAGATGCATCAAAACCTCTGTTCCTAAGAGATTATTTTTATCAGATCAGTTGGGAAGGTTTCTAAGAGGACTTCTTTGATTCATATGCAATTTCTTGTGTAACCTGACGGAAAATATTTGCAGGACTGGTAAATGTAAGTAAAATTAAGCAATTACTACAATTAAGTGAAAGAATTGTCCTAATTTTTTTTTCAAAGTCAAAATACTATTATCTGTTCTGAGTGGATGTTTTCTGAAAAGAATGCTTTGATCAAGTTTTCTTGTGAAGATAGTACTCCTTTTTTAGAATTCATTTGCAGCATTATTTCTAGCAAAAGGTGACAATCAAAAACATTTTCAGAGGACTTGGGCTTAATGCTCTTTTCTCAAACACCAAGGAATTTAAATGGGGCGCTCCATTGTTTACATGTATTTCTCTTGGTTATCTTTTAGTTTTATTTAATGTCTTACATGCATTGTTATTATTTTACTTTATTTCTCTTTTGGCCCCTAAAAGTTTTTCTAAAGAGCTCTGTATAACTGTTCTCATTATATATTCTGTGATTTGGTCAACATTTAGAATGATAGTGTTATAGGTGGTGTTGAGGCACCTTAAAACCTAATTTGCTTCTTTTATGCCTGCACTGGTAATATACAATAATAAACCTTTCCAAATTTGTATCTGTTTTGGTTGAGCCATCTGGCTCATCCTGTAAAAAAAAAATGTAGCTATCAGGAGAGCATTTATAGCTTCTCTAGTGCTGTTACTATTAATTTGAAATTCTTGTAAACTTACTAATATTTTAATTCACAGTCTCTTTATCAAATGGTGCTGTTCTTGTAGCAGGAGAAGTAGAAAGGTTTTGCTGAGTCAGACCACGGATCTCACTAATTCTTGTGTCTGCTCTTGAGGAGTGGCCAAGAACAAATACTTGGAGAAAAGAATGAGCAAAGGAGTAGCATGCAGAAATATTATTCTTTTTTCACCTCTTTGTTTGCTTTTCTTAATCTCCACTAAGCACTGAGCTGTTGTTTTGTTCACATTTACACATAACTCCAAGCTCTTGTTTCTGAGTCCTAATAGCTAAATTACAGCTTATCACTGATGTAAGTAAAGTCAGGAATGTTTTTCCAATGCAGGTTAATTCACATTTGTCAACCTAGCATTTCGTCTGCCATTGCATCACCTGAGCAGTCAATTACTGTGGCCTGCACAGCTCAGCTCCTTGCAGTGGGATTTGTTTCTGAGCTGCCTCCACCAGCTTTGCCCAGGCACAGGTCCCCACCACAGGGCAGGGTTGGTGGTGGCTACATGGATGCTCTCTCCATGGCAGACTGTGTGGAGCCTTTAGGGGGTAAGGCTTGGCTTTTAATGAATTTTAGGTCTTGCAGCTCTTCATAATGTTTCTGTAAGGGCTGAACTGTATGTGTCAGTGTTGGAAAAGCTTTGCAGTTTTGTCAAGCTTCCTTTCCTTGCCTTCATTTCTTGGCTTTAAGTTTTTGGGGTAGATCATTGAAGCTTTGTTATGGTGTCAGAGGTGGCTCCCTGACTCTTCAAAGTCCTTGTCATTGCCCACCTGAGTGGGCACCTCTCTTAGTCTCATTTCACTCTTATAGAAAGCATGTTTACAATCAGAAAGAAACACACCTGCAAGATGCTGGGGGTGTTTGGGTGTGGGTGAGGCTTCTGATACAAGACACCCCTCTTTTGCTGGATCCAAAACTGGCAGATTTTATAATTTACCACTTCTTCTGGAAATGATGCTCCTGGTCATACTGCTGCTTTTTCTGCTCATGTCATTGCTTGTACTCTTGTTGTTGCCCATGCTTTATTTCATAGTTGATCCTTTCTCATAGAATTGCCAAAGCAGTTCCTCAGCACATCCTTTTACTGTGGCACTGGCTAACTGGTGAACCAGGCTGCAAATTTTGGTAGTAGAAACCTGAATTAAACTGCTGCCAGCTTTTTTAGATAGCTGCTGATGAGAGGCACTGGGATGCTTGGCTCCCAGTGGGGAGTGCAACTCAACAAATGAGTGCTGGTGTGAAATAATAAGGGAATTTTGCTTAACATTTGCTTCCTTGTCTTTCATTTGGGCCCTATGAACATTATTGTCAGAAGATTATTTGTCTCCTCAGAAGAAATGCCACACATCTTTAGTGGTGTGTTCTTGAGGGAAGAAAATGGAACTCCTCATCTTAGGCAGTATTGTTAATTCAGATTGGGTGCATTTTGTGGGGGAAGAGTTGGTTTTGTGGCTGCTTTTTGTTGTGATTTTTTGTTTGGTTTTGGTTTTTTAATTAATTTAAAGTATGTTGCATTAGATGGTATAGATGTGTAAATCTTCTGCCCAGATTTGTCTCCTTTTTTCATCAATGTGTGCTTGGGAAGAAGTAGCACTTTGCTACCTCCTTAGAGAGAAAATTCTGTTAGTTTGATGAGGGCTGTGAGGAGTGTTTCTGGTTTTAATTATTTTATTATATGCCTTCCAAATAAACTTTCTCCTAAAGGAATATTGCAGAGGGGGAGTTAGAAAAGCTCCTTATTGGTGATAGGATATAAAATACAAACCAGTAAGAAAGGATGTGACTGAATCATGGGACTGTGTCTAGCTGATGACATCTTGCCCTTAAACAACTATTTTAAATAAAAAACAAAGCTTTGTCCTCCTTCTTCCCTGGCTAAGTGATGCTATGAAACACTGTCAAGGTGTTGAGTGAGATTTTTATGTTCATAAGTTCATAAAGAAATACAAAGAAAGTTTTAACAGGGGATTTATTTGAAGGAAAAAAACTTAATGCTTTAGTCATTTAAGAGACTACCGTGGGACACCTTATTTTCTCAATAATTATTACACTTAATATTTTTGATGATTCATCTTTTGCCACAGAACACAATTAAAACGTCAGCTTTTAAATAATAGTTTTAATAATAGTTTCAATAATTTCTCTGGCTTTATTCATGTTACTGGGAACTTTTAATAAAGATTTTTTTTTTTAATCAGTAGCAGTTCCATTTCTTGATAATTAAATGCAAGTTTCATAATCTTACCACTTTTAATTTGTCCCTAAATGATGCAAGACAATCGGGAGGTTGGTGTAATGCTCATAGTGGAGGACACACTGCTTTAAATCTGAATCTTAGAAATCTTGCAAAACCTGCAGTGCTTGGGCAGCTTTCTAAAATGCATATAAATCCATGCTTACTGTTGGAAAGTGATAGAAGAAGCAGGTTTGTGACAAAAGCAGTTGGCAGGAATATTGGATTTTTGAAGATTCATTAAAAGCTCAAAATCTGATCTCACACACAGGCAAAATCTTTTCTTTATTTCTGAATGATTTTTGAGGGACCACAGAAAGGTGCAGGAGTTCAACTGCCTTATTAATCACACTTTACTGCTGCACTACCCACTGGAAGCAGGATAGCCAGAAATGCCTTGAAGTTTCAGCATTACAGGTTCCCATTTCACTGGAATTGGGTGTTAACAGTTAATATTTTGAAAGCTTTGGGAGTTTTAACTGCATGGTGATTCCAGTGATGGATAGACTTGCAATTCTGTTTTGAAAGATTTGGGAGGGGATAGGTTTATGCAAGTCTCATTATATATATATATATATTTTAATCAATGATTTTGAGTTCTAATTCAGTTTTTGGAAGGAAAAAAATTATAATTGAAATTGTCACACAAGTCCATTGAGGTGTCTCAGTGAAAAAATACAGAGAATGAAAGTGATTGCCAAGCAGAGTAAGACAGACATAAGGAAAATGCTACAGGGTGCAATTTCATGAATAAATATCACAGAAAAAATAATCTTTACTAGTAATGAGAAATTCCATATGGATGTGCTTGCCTTGTTCACATGTAAAAGAGAAACAGTCAGCACTCTCTCCCATTTCTGTTCAGAAATGTCATTGGGTTTATTATTCCTTGCTGTTTCCAGGCAGACACTGCAGTTGCATCATTAAAGATGTTCAATTCTTTAGCCTCCACACGAGACCCTACCCTACCCCTGATTCATTCTCAGAATTCCCATCTAAAGTTTGAATTGATGTAAATATTGTCTCTTACTCAAGATTAAGAAAATTCGAGCTTTACTGAAACCTTTGGCAAGAAGGCTAAGTCATGAAAATTTATTTTTGAGCTGTCCTGTGGCGGGGCGAGTTCCACAGTTCAATCTTATGTTATTGGCAAGAGTGTTGGTGGCAATATGAAAAAAAAAGGGAAAATAAAGTCATAATTTGTTTTTCTCTATATTAGTTGCCTGCTCTGGGCTTCAATCTTCTTCCTTTTTCTGCGTCTTCCTTTCCAACATGTGAGTGCGGGGATGGTTTAAATCAGTGTAAAATGAGCCAGCTGGGACACCAAAAGCAGAGCAGCAATCCCATACGGGCACGGGCACAGCTGGATTTGCTCTGCCTCATTGCACATAGCCCTGGGTGATGTAGATACAGCCCAAAGTAAATGATCCCAGCCTTTTCAGCCTCTTTCCATGAGGGCTTTTCTGGGCAGTTCAGCAGTTCTTTGAACTCTCTCTAATTCTACAAAATACTTTCGGTGGTGCTTGGTGTGCTCATAACCTCGCAAATCATCCGTGCTGACACCTGTCTGTTGCACGCCTGACTGTTCCCAGAGCTTTCCTGATTCCAGTGATTCCACCTCACAGTTTTGCAATATCAAAATGCAGAGCAACTGCTATGAAATATTTGTTATCTTTAACTCTGGGTTAACTTGATTTTATTCATGTCAGTCCATAAACTTTAATGGAATGCTTAATGTGGTCGAACATTCTTATATGGTCTGTTCCTCTGCTTTCTCCCCTTTTCTTAAGGCTAAATGTTCTTGCTTTCATATTCTGCTGTGTCCAAAGAATTGTTTGAAAAAGCCAATGCTCTCCCATGTCTTGAGGTCAGTGTGCACTCACACAAAAATTTGCAAGGGAGGACTGGAAACAGAGGAAAGATCTTTTTTTCAAACTAGTATTTTTTGTAAGATTTAGAGAAAATTGAAGTACAGCAGAAGCCTTTGTCACAGTTTGTTGCATTCCTAGAATGGAAGCTTCCCCAATGAGGAAGAGGTGAAAATATGATTTAAGTGAGTACAGAACTGCCAAAGCAAAACTGTTTCAAAAATACCATCCCACTTGGTTTTTATAGTGCTTGCATATGTTGTTGATCTCCCTTGTATTTTAAAAATCATAGCACACATCAATTTTCTCTTTACTTCTATATGTAAATGTACTTAAAATGTAATGGTCGTGTTTTGGATTCAGGAGAAAATACAGCAAGAGTAACCAAGTAGATGTTTCACATATTTACATCTTTTGCATGTAGGCATTACAATATGTAGACTGTTAGTCAGAAAATGTCATGTTGTTTCAGAGTTTATGATGCTACAGTTAAATTATCAGACAGCCTTTTTTATGGCAACACGGAGAATATTTGTGTCAGAGTTCTTTCAGTATTCCAGATACTTTGTGAGTGGGGCCAATGAGGTTGTTTAAAATGCTGCAAGGCATATTCCATGAACAAACATATTTTATGGATTTTTCTATTCAGAACCATTAAAAAACGTAAGACAACGGCGTAAAACGTCGATACACAGGTTTGAAGGATCGTTTCTTTGAAGTGGTGAGGTGTTCAGTATACAAATAGATAGTTTGGAAGAATTACCCTTTTAAGGATGATTTGTGGCCACTTAACAATATGATAAACAGGAGAGCTGCATTGGCATGGTGTTATTGATGGTACACCTTGGGAGGGAGGGGTCACTCCCTACATTAGTTACAGCAGCCCTGCACAGCTGGGAGGACAGAATGACTGCTTGCTGTGACACCAGAGGACTTCTGAGGAAGCATTTTAGAGGAATTGCAGAGGAGAGGCTTCCTGGGAGTGGGCCAAACCACCAAAGGTTTGATGTTACATCTTTTCTCCTTTCTTTCTCCAACCATTCTTTTAAGCCTGCTTCAATTTCTCTTGTTTCCTCTGCACAGCTGATTCCTGTTAAGTTGGTCATGGAGGTTAGTGATCCTGAAGCACTGTAAGCTGGGAGAATAACTTTTGTTATCTACCAGTTCTAATTCAGGTTTTCATGGTGGCAAATTGCCTAGGTAATCTGCAGGAGAAAAGCAATGAGACCTGAGAAAAACCTTCTTTATAGATACTGCAGGATCTAGGTTGTGTCTTCTGCTCTGGTGTCAGAAATAAATGAGGCAAGAGTATCAGGAAGCTGAGGGGGAGATACTTGTATCTCTCTTGTGCCCCAAAACTTTGCTCAAAGTTTGAATTGATGAACCAAATTAACTGCCTAAAAGTTTGCAGTACTTTGGGAAGTGAGAAATTACTTAGACTCTTGGGGACGCTCCCCCTAACATTTTCTATCCCTTAATTCATAACTAACAGCTTGGATTCACAGTGGTTTCCTGTAGGTTTAATTGTTGAGCTGTTCCACAGTGACACGAACAAACTGTGTGTCTGCCTTCCAGCAAATTTGATGCATCTGGACATGCTATGGATAAATTCTTAGTGGGCTGATGTGTTCTTTTCTCCTCTGTCTTTTGGATGGAGGGAAGGAGGAGGAAGAGAGGAAGCAGCTTCTTGTTTGATGCATATAAACACAAACATAGGAAGCAAAATTAGGTTATTAGAGGCACAACACTAAGTATTGCTCACTAACAATCTAGGAAACATGAGTGTCTGCACTGTGGAAGTTCTTTCTCTCTAAGGGTAAAAAATAATAAAAATCCTTCCAGAAGGAACTCCAAACAAACAGAGGAACAACCAAAAAACCTACCTCACAACCAGATTTGAATGTGAAACTATCAAAACACATGGGTGGGGTCACGGTAAAATGCAGATTGGAATTATTTTTTTCCCCTCCATGTTCCTGGTGACGTGTTTTTCCTGTCTTAAGTCAGGCACTGCATGATTTCCAGTCAGTGACTTCTTCCCTGGGTGTTAGGAGTAAGAAAATGAGGCTTGGAGGTACAGGGTAGCATGACCTTACTTAGGTTATCACATCATACCTGCCTGTGCAGTATGCCATTGTTTCCCTGAGACAAGTCACATTATTTAATTTGTCACTTCTGTTCTTAAGACTTTTGTGCATCCTCTGTGAATGGTTTCAAAATACTGAATCAAAATACTCTTCACTGGAAAACTTAATTATCTATCACTGAGGGGTGCTTTGCAGAGAAATGTAGTTTTTCAACTCCCAGCTGTTTCAGTATTGAAGAAGTTTAACAGAAAGATTTTTTTTATTGTATTTTTTTAGGAAAAATGTGTTTTGACTGTTCGTGCAAAGGTGATTTGATCGATTTCTTCAACGTACCTAAAAATTCAGCTTAGGACATAGCCTGAAAGGTGGAAATTTGAGACTGTATTGAAACTGAAATAGTCTCAAATAGAAGTACTGTGATTTTAGACAATCTTATAGCTACTGCTCTGCATACTCCATCTGCAATAAAAATCTGAGAGAATTTGTGTAATATTAATCTATAAAGTTCAATTTAGCAAGACATAGGTTGGTGAAGCAATGTATTAACTTGTACAACTTGCTGAATCACGAACTCAAATACGAAGTAAAAGGAACTCTTTTAACTTAAATGGTTAAAAAAATGAATAAAGGGTGGAGGTGACAGAGAGTAAACTTTTAAACTCAAAATTTTAATGGGTTTTTCCCTCTCCCCTTTCTGCCAGTTTCAGCCTGGTATGAAACTGTCTGAATCTCTTTGGTTCAGCGGTCCTGTGGGTCATACAGATTCTATTTGTTCAAATTTTCTCATTGTTACACCCATTTTTGTAGCTAATGGGGTTTTGCTGTCTCTAGTATGTCTTATGTATCCTGTAGCCAGTGACTTTGGCACCATGAAGGGATCCTCCAGATCTAAAGTTGGAATTCCATTGTTGCAGGTAAATTTTCCACCCTATATCCCTTTAATCACTAGAAAAACAAGCATTTATGAAATGCACCACTATATCCTATCCATGTGGTTTCAGTGCTCAATCAGCACCTCAGTGAAAATGTAACATCCCTTTGAAATTAATGAAAGCTCATTTAGTCAATCTGCCTCCTTGTTTGTGTTTGTAGGTTTGTCTTCACAAGAGCACCTTTCCAGAGTCTCAACAGAAAGTATGAATATTATGGTCTGCCAGTAACAAAAACGCATTGCAGCTCTTGAGAGCATCCTTACCTTGCTGGTACTTCACTAAATCTGTCTCAGTGTAATTTGCAGATGTCTTGGGGTCTGTATTTCAGGCAGTTTCTACTGTTTAGCATCTTCTCTGTCATACTTCAGCTTTTTCCTAATCTTATTTCTCCTTTCAACAACCTTCAACATCTCAATGCCTGAGAGATGCTAAATATAATTTTTATTACCAAAGTGCAACCAGGCAGTCACATCTCTGCTGTTGTCCCTTGCTCTAGAGTCAGTCCTGAGATAGGACGTGCCTGACTGCATCAGACTTGGTGTCTCCTCATTCTCAGCCCTAATGCTGGTGTGTCTGGGGGCTTCAGAGAGGCAGTTCTAGTGCTGAGCTGCTAAAAACAGGCAAAAGCCATTCCTAATGATGTAGCAGATCATGTTAAAAAGACTTGTGCTTCCTTACTTATTATTCTTAAATAAAGGAGCAGGGGCAATGTATAGAGAACTGAACAGCTGATCTCTGACAAACTCCTAGCAAACCTACTAATGATTTGCCAAACCTCTTTGGTAACAATTTCTGTCTCTAAGTTTGGGATATTGCCTTTTTCCTCTAATTTTAAAGGCTGGTTAACTAAAACACTTGGATAATGAAATGTTGTTAATAATTGAACGTTGTTAATAATGTTTGAGAGCCAGTTTTGCAAATCATTTTTAGGTGTGGAGTTGAAGAGAAGTCTTTTTGTGACCAAATGTTTTTTCCCAAACAAAGCAAGATGTAGTAACCTGCTTTAGGCCAGCAAGAGCCCCATGAAACAGGGTAATCTCCTGAGCTGTGGAAATGGATGCTTCTCTGGTGCCACAGCTTTCCCCCAGACCTCAGGTGATTTTGTCAGCCTCTTCCTCAGCTAATTTTAGATAATTAAGTATTCTTTTGGCTGGATACTTGGTATGGAGAGACAGCTGGGGTGTTTTTTTCAGCTTTTTGGAGGCCCAGTAACAGTCTGTCCAGTCATCCCCAAGTTAAACTGGAGCAGCTTCAACAGGACAGGCTGAGTGAGAGACACCAACCCCTCAATTGGTTAGGTAGGGAAGTGCACTTAAAATGTGAGGGAAAAGGAATTTAGTGTTTTTCATCATCTTATACTATATGTGCTCTTCTGTCATACTGAAGGAACATTTACAAAGGGATTGTGTGAGAAATAGCTCTGGGTTCTCACCAGGTTTTAGGGAACCCTTCCCTTGTGTTGTTTGATTTGTGTATCTGAAGCATCTAATCAGTTACAGCAGAAAGCTTTATTTTATGTGTGACAGAAGAGGAGGAAACACATAGGAGTTGGAAAGAGATGTCAAACAGGTCACCTCTGGAATCAGTCTGTTTCAGTCAACCACCTTATTGATCTGCTGTCTTCTGCCCTTAAAGCCATGCCTGTGGCTGGAAAAAAGTCTATTTCTTTAGCAAAGTTTGATACAGTATGATTGCCTGCTCCACAACAGCTTTTCTTTCTTTAATCTGCTGAGTTCAATGCCATGTCAATCAAGTATGTATAAGGCTTTTTTGCTGGATATTGAGTTGCTCTTTAATCTGGGTTTAGTTGAGGACTATTGCATGGTAATGGCACTGTTTTGCTCTCTCACTGGAAGATAGATTTAAGATGCTAGAAAGCAGTATTCACTATCTCTGGTACTTGCTTAGGGTTTTCCTTTGGGCTGAAAAAACAAGGTTTGTAAGAAGAAAGAGTGGGTTCCATATAATGAATCAAATCAGTCTCTAAGGAATGTTAATGAGTCTAATTACTTAAAATTATGTGACGCTTGATTGTTTTAATAATTTGGGAGGAGCTGGTGTTTTATCTTGACTGCAGTAAGCAGTTTTGATGACATTTAAAAAACCCTTTTCTTCGGGGAAAGAGCAAATCCAATTTTCGTTTATTCTTTCATTTGCTTTTGGTTTCATGCAAATGTTTTCAGATGATTGTCAAAAAATTAAGGTAGGATTCTGTTTTGGTTATCACAGACTGTTAATTCCCTAAGTTATTATTGTACACAGTGGAGATTAGATAGGCTTGGGTAAAGGGCAGATGTCTTAGAGATATCTGGTGCCTTTTTTATGACATACCCTAGAACCTTTGTTCTGATCTTTTCAAATCACATGGAGAAAATATTGAATCTAGGTTAGAGTCAGGCAAATAGTTATGACCTTCATTTGAGGCATTAAACCTTTGTTTTGGAACCGAGATTTTGTTAGGCTGAAGTGTTACAGTTCAAATTCAGAATGCTGGAGTGCTGAAGTTGAGACAAAGCAAGTACCTGGAACACCCTTGAGTTCTGAATGGCAATTCACAGACCTTCAGGAGGAAATGGCCACTTTCAGGGTCTCAGCATTTGAGGCAGAACATCATCATTCTTCATTGTGGAACTTTTGAGCTGAGACATTGTTGCTCTGCACCCCCCTGACCAGGCAGATGCTTTCTGTATGAGGAAATGGGTTCCAGTTTCAACCCAGAGCCTTTTAAGGGAAGAACGCCAGAAACTTCTTTGCTCTCCTGGCAGCAAGTGGCTCAATGCCAAGACAAAACCACTGATAGGTCTCTTTAGGTGTTCCTCAGAAATGTGGCTATTTTCTAGCCAAAAAAAACCCCACTAAATCATTCAATACTTAAGGAAAAGCATGAGGCTTCTTGGGGCTTTTTGGGATGTCTTAGGCAGTGTCAGGGGCTTCTCTGACACCTGTGTGTGGCTTTTGTTCTTTTGTTTTTTCATTGTTTGTTATTTTCTCTTTTATTAACACCTTTGCTTTACAAAACACACCTGAAGAGCCGTCTGGCAAATATCATGAAGCCATTTCTGAGCAGTTGCAGGCCAACCCCCAGGACTGGATACCTCTTCATGGGGCTCATTCCAGCCGTGGCAGTGGCATCAGTTCACCTGATTTGGTGGTTCAGCTGCAAGTTCCTTCCTGGCTGTGCCTCACCCAGGACTGGCACACACATGGGATGCTCTGGGGCTGGAGGGAGTTCTCACGTGGTGTCCTTTAAAAATGAAGATGTAGCTGATGCAGTGTGTATTCACCTGCTTCTCTCTGCCAGTGCATTTGTTACCTCCTAGCCTCAATTTCACTGGGTTTCTTTGATCCAGTTCATTTGTGAAATTACTTATTATAACTCAGAGACGGAATTAGTGATTATACTTTTTTTTTTAGTTCTCTCTTATTTGATGCCCTAAGAAATGATGCTTATATTAGTTGAGAACTTTTTAATCATTGCACGCCTGCAGTTAGCCTTTCACAAATGATATGTAACTCTACTTTTCTCTCTCTTTTAGTTGGTCTTGGGCTGGCTGTTTCATTTCATGTTGTTCCATGTGCAGAGCCAACTCTGCTGATCTTCCTGCGCCTGTTTCTAAGGCCAAGCATCTTTTTCTTTGTCTTTACTCACTGTACATCTTGGTTCTGAACTTAACACCATGAATCAGATGCATAATTGTATCTCATTACTTAAATCACCAACCTCTGTTAGGTACAACGGCAGGGCACTTTTTTTCTTTTTTTTTTTTTTTTTTTTTTGCTATGACAAGCCCTTTTATAATTAGCCATTATCTAATAAGACAAATCTTGACCAAGTAACCTGAAAAAGAGGTGAGCTAAAATTTGCTTAAGGACTAGACATAAATTCAGCTGTGTTCATACTGTGGGTGGACAGGGATGCTATTTAAAACAGAAAGTTGCAGAAGTAAAATTGGTTGCAGGTCTTCCTTATCCATTTTGAGAATTTCTCTGCCAAGGTTGGTGTAACTGTTCCTTTTTACTTATGAAGCATAGTGTTATCCCAGAGTTAGCAAAGTCTGCATTTTTTCTCTTCCTTTAGCCTTTTCAGGCTGAAAGGATGTCTATGTATCCCTACATCATTATGTGTGATACATGAATATGAATGTTATATATAACATAAAAGAGATTGCGTCTGATGGATTGATTTTTTTTTTTTAAACCAGTGTTTTACTAATGTGCCATTCTGAAAAATGAAAGGTAACTGCTGAAGTATTAAAATACTATTACTTAAAAAGAATATCCTTTAACACAATGCTAAAGGATGAGGATTCTAAGCTATCTCATCGCTATGTTATGATAGGATAAACTGGGTCAGGAAAAGAACCACAGAATGGTTTGGATTGGGATGGATCTTAAAGATCATCTAGTTCCAGCCCCTCTGTAATCAGTAGGAACATCTGCCAATAGATCAAGTTGCTAAAGCACCCTGCCTCCCTGAATTCCTGAATGCTTCTAGGGATGGGGAAATACCAGTACATTTGTGTTAGAAAACTTCTTTTGAAATGGCTGTTCACGTTGCTGTACGACGTTTAGTCCAGGACTGTTTGTTTAACTGTTTCTGTTCGTAAAAAGACAGGTATTTTTATGAACAGTGCCCTTTCCTTTGAAATGAGATTAGTAGGTGTATGTACATCTGTTTGGGAGAGAAGTGTTTATGGAAATGGGGGAATAAAAGGTGCTGGAGAGGTTTCACCTTACAGATGTCGTAGCACCATGTCCTTGTCTTCCATTAGATTTAGCTGTGGCCATAATAGTGAGAATAAATTGCATTTACGCTTTGTGCTTGGCATGTATCCATCCCTAAATACTTGTACTGTGCTTGATGTAAGCAAACTTTTGTATAATTGTTTTAGTCAAACTGTTGTAGACACTACAGATGCAGAGAAGGCAGCTTGAAAACGCAAAATATACCTGGAACAGGGGAAAAACATGCATGAACATGATTGTGTGTGCATTCATGAATATCTGCTGTTAGTGGAAGTAATTTTAACCTTAGATCAGTATTAATTTATATCAGTAATAATTTTAGTCAAGGATCTGGCTGAAGGTTTCCAAGTATGTTAAATTCACTGAGGTCAAGGGCAGTTCTACCCTGACTTCATAACAAATGGATTGAGTGGTGCTCAGAAGTTCCTGAAGGATCCTTCTCTAAATGTTTTTTTTGGTCATTAGGGAATGTGGTGTTTTCCTAGGAATCCCCATGTGGCTGAAGTAATGCCCCCTGCCATGTTGCAGCTGGACACAGAGTTCTGCAGTGTTTCTTGTAGGGCTCTAGGAGCTCTGTTGTGTGGAGGTCTAAAGAAGTCTTCCCTTTCCTCACCCGAACTTTAGGCTACAGAGGAATTGTGATGGAAAGACAGCAGGATGCATAACAGAGATAAATGGGTTTTTGCTGAAATCTCAAAATGGATTTCAGCCAATCTGAGTCTTAACCTCCTGGAGTGTGGGAAGGAAATCTTAATTTTTGACTTGGCTGGTGGTTTGAGCTCTTTGTTATCTGAGCAGCCGCTGTTTTCTTCCATTCCTGTTGTCAGGCTCACCTGCATGAACATGGTGAAGCTGTAGTAAGTGGATTTCCATGGAATGAGGCACAAATATGAATGGGCTGCTGTGGCACCACATATCAATGATAAATTTGGTTTGTGTCTTCGTGTACATTGTCATGCTAAATGAGCTCGAAGATCCCGAGTCTGACCAGTGGATAAACGGCCTCAGACATTTGCATAGAATTGTTTCTGTGTCCATTAAAAGCTTATGCTCTGAGCCATTACAAAAACTGGAATTATTTCTCCACTTTATAACAGATCTTCTGCAGATCATTATTGAGGTCAATGGCTTGAACTTTAGAAAAAGTATCTGCAGGGTTATTTGAAAGATCTATTTCTCTAAGGGACGATGAAGTTAGTTATTTTTAAAGTATTTATGTAACTGTCACTAATGAAATTGGATGATTATAAAGGGGAAATGGGTGACTGAACACAGAGTGGGAGAAAAGACTATGTTTGCTTTTGAGATAGACACGAGAAGGAGGCAATAGTGAGTAAGATTGCATTCCCCTCATTCCCCGATACATTATCACCATAAGATTCATGGTATCGTCTAGAAGCAGTTCTGGCACTTCTGCTCAGTCGATGAATATACTGCTGTCCCTTTGTGCACCTGAACATGTCCAAGAGTTGAGTGAGTATTCAGAATAAAATTGCTTTTCTCTGGGAGGCAGCAGAAAATGGAGGTGATTTTTCACATTAGCACATTTGTGTGCTCCCTGGTGGTAATCTGGGATTTGGGCATTACATAAAAACCTGATTCCTTAGTGCTGTCCTGTCTTTCTTTTCTAAAAGAAAAGCTGTTTGAGTCTTATTTTTTAAAGTGAAGGGGAAAAAAATCACCTCACTAAAGCAGAGAGTGGTGCTGACCCAGCACAGCAGCATGGTTCATTAACGGAGGCTTGAAGCACTCCCATTTTCATATCAATTCTCAGTAATATATGGGAACCTGCAAGAGCAGATAAGATTTATTATTTAATAATATGACCTTTTCCTTTCTAGTAGCATATAAAACATATTTGACAAAGCCTTGTTCATTGTTGACTTTTTTTCCTGCATGCATGAAAAGCAAACTGAAGTTTTAACTGCATGGAGTAACTTCTTGATATAAAGAATTGTTCAGTGAGGAGGGCGAAGATGTTTCTGTGACCACGGATTTTTTTCTCTACAAAATCTACCTGTATTTTGAGTTATAATTAGTTATTAATGAGCCACATGCAGACTAAAATTAATACGACCCTTTGTAGACTGCAGTGTTCACTGTAATTCATGAATATTTTTCACGTAATCACAGAAGACCTGAGTTTGGGCAGGGCCTCTGGAGACCTGGAGATTTTTTCTACTTTCTCTACTCAAAGCATGGCCCCTGCTAGCAGGTTGCTAAGCATAATGATCCTTTGGGGTGTGAATATCTTGAAAGATGGGCACCCCATCACCTTGCTGGCCAAATTATTTGGTGTTTGACCAGCTTCTCAGTAAGTGCTGTTATAGAGGGTAACCAGTGAGTTTTTAATGCAAGGTTTACATTTTTGGGAAGTGTTAATTTCAGGTGGGCAGATGGTACAGATTTATTAAACAGAAAGAAAAAAGTTTATAAGTAACTCTTCAGAGCTGAGTAACATCTCCACTGTAGTAATTTCCTCTAAGGTACCTCCAGATGAAATCAGCAAAAATTCCACTGTCAGCTTTGGTGAGCACTTGGGTAAGATGAGGAGACTTGAGCTTGTGAAGGTAACTGTGTCACTGTGGTCTTTTGGGGACATTAATCAGGGAACCTACTTCAGCAAGATGTCATTTAATTCCAAATGTGGCTTTTTTCCTCTCAACTGAGGAGGCTGATTCATTTTATTTGTCCAAGTTGCATTGAAAGGAGAAAACATCAAATGAATTCTCCCTGAGAAGATTTCATTTCATTTGAGCAACCCACATCCTCCTTTTCAAGCCTGTGTCAGTGTGTCACAGATGCTGTTTTGGATGGAATGAGCCACAACAAATTATTTTGTCATGGAATGAGTTAACTGATTTTTCTTGCAAAGCTTATGAGAACTGAAGACTACCAGGATTCATTTCTGTTTATTAGAATGAATCCTTGAGGTCATTCTCAGGATATCAAAGCAAAGATCTTAATTAGGATAAGTTTCAGGTCTTTATAAAATTGATTGTGATAGCTTAGGAAACTGGAAAAGATCTGAAGTGAGCTGTTCTTAGCATTGTCAGAGCTAAAAATTTTGATTGAATTAGAAAAAGAGTTTTAATGGCTTTTTTTTTTTTTTGTAGGCAGAAAAGACTTTTTTTTAATGTGCTAGTTAAAGAATTTAACTTTTTTTTTTTAATAAGGCTTAATCTGTTGAAACCAGACAGAGAAGTTCACATAATTAAAATAACTCTTGCATTCCTCATTTGCATCAATACAAGGCTTTCTAGTTAGTGTGGAGCTGTAAATCCACATGTACATATATGGATTTTTATGTATTAATAGGTTTGTCTTATATATTTTTGTAGAATTGGAGACAAACTGGTGCAATACACAGAAATAGCCCAGTTCAGGTTTCTGCTTTACATTTAAAATCGTTGCATATAGTGATTTTGTTAGTTTGCTCCCATTAGCAATTTAGCCTAATTTGGATCCTCGGGGAGAGAGAGGGGATCGAGCTGCCAATTGATACATATTGCTGCCAGGTTTTCCAGAAACTTTAGGTTGGTTGTCAGTCTTTCACTACAAGAAAGTAAATCTTTTGATCAGAAGAGAAGATTAATTTGGCAGTGTCAGCCTTAAGCTGCATTTGTCAATGTTGCAGAACCACCACCTCGTTTGACACTTGTGCTTGCCCGCTTTGAGAGCAGTTTTAGATTTGAACTGAATTTAGAACTGAAGTAATGGATGTGCTTAAGATGAAGCAAGCAAGGCTCTGCAAAGAGGTGGCTCCTAGCTGCTGGCACTCTGCCTGGGGCTGGGTAGATCAGAGGGGGAGTCCATCCAGTACCAGGTTTGCTGTCCAACAGCTGCTTCGGAAGAGCAAGTTAAGAAGCCTGTGGCACACAGTTAAGGGATATCCTGCCCCTGACCTAATTTTTAGTAGGTCTAACTTCAGCCCTCATGCAAAAGGACATCTCTTCTGGAATGCTTATAATGCCTTCAAATTTATTAGTTGATATTTCAGTATACTATTTCTTTGCTGTGTGAAAACCCAACAAGCACCAAGTTGAAAATGCCTCCTGCATTTTCAGCTGTTTTTCAGTTCCATTCGCTGACACTTTGATCTCTGAAAGGGACTAGAAATTCCTAGTCTGTATTTCTCGTGTGATTTATCCTTGCATCATCCTGTGCCTTGCGTGCCTCGCTCTCCCTGGGTGCCTGCTGTGCTGTCCAGCAGGATAGCCATCAGACAGGGGTCATGCCAGGTTGGAGCAGGGAGAGCAATTCCTGCTCTGGCATGCAGCTTATGTCATGCATGCAAGTCAAAAACAACAGCAGGAGCCACTTGCAGGCAGATCTCTAAGGCAAGGGAGTGCTCCTGCTTCATTCACTCCAACTAAAACACTCAGTTCTGCCTGTTCCCTGCATTATGTTTTGTTTGCTGCTTTGGAGGTGCAAAACATGCAAACTCTTCCTGCAGAGTACCCATTTCCACGGACTGACATGGAACAACAATATCACATGTGTTTCCCAGTTGCAGAATGAATGTTGGGCCTGATACGTAGATTTTTCTTCTAAGTGGTATCTTCCTTGTGAACAGTGTATTATGAAATGATTACTGTTGGCAAGAGAAAATGAAGGAAGGTTGAAGAGTGTATAGAATTTCTGTGACTGTTACAAAAGTACAGTTGGTCACTTGCTATAATTACTTTATACTATAAAGCACCTATCCTGTCTAGCTTCACTGTGATTTTCTTATAGCTCAGTTTGATTTATGGTACATACTGAGCCCTCTTGGAATGCTGCTATGCATTAGTATGAGCATAAATCTTCTATTTTCTTTTTGAATCTGACATTTTTGCTTAACCCAACTTGCCACTATTAAATTCTACAATATCCTTTGCATGTGTTTTCCAAGAGTCAAGCCCATGGTGGCCAGCTATGTTTTGTTCTCATTATAGGTGTTAAAATGATGAAAGACCCTACTCCTGAGCTCCACTGCCCTGGGTGTCTCTCAGCACTTGATGGTGTAATGCTTCTCTGGGCTTTTTAATCCCTATAAAAATGAGGGGGAATGATATATGGAACAGTTTGGTGAGGTTTGGAGTTCATTTTTTACAGCTGTTTGTCCTGCCTATAGTGCATTTGAGCAGTGATGCAGTAAAGGTGAAGGGTTACCTGGAAAACTTAAAAGCTTTAAAAATAGTTGGAGAGGGAGAACCTTTGGCATCCGGAGCAGAAAAGGGCAGACTTAACAAACACATTTCCAGCTCTCTAATCAGCAGTAACAGCACGCTGCTGCTAAGCCAGCTTGGTTCTTTATTATTTGTGGTATGCAAGTTATTTTAAAAGAGCCTCATAATAACAGTCCCATTTCATTCCTGTCTTTTCTCTGACTGACTTTTGCTCCACCACTTTGTTTTCAGCCCTGGAGTTTCAGTTGAGTCACACACAGAGAATGACCACTCGCTGCTGGTCTGTGGTGGAATGTGCTCGTGCTCAGTGGCAAAAGCACACTGTAGAGAGATCCAAGGTGATACACACTTTGCCTCACACATTGGTTTGGAATTTGCTGTTTTTAAGGAGGAATGGGGACACTGCACGAGCCAAATGCAGCGTTGGGAGGATGTGGCAGCTCGGCCAAATCTGTCACTGACTTCCCTAAGTGACAGAGGCAACCAGTGCCACTGGCTGCTCTGCTGCCAAGTACCTGTGACTTGCATCTTGTGCCAAAAATACTTCCCACAGCTCACCGTGTATTTGCTGCAATGGCTTGAGTCAAATGTGTGTGCTGGAGGAAAATAGCAAGGGGTAAGAAAACCAGTCTGGGAGTTCAGTGTGAAGCTGCCACTTAGAAAGGGATCAGATTATGGACCCTCTCTTTATGGTGGGTTTGAGCCTTTAAAAATATTAAGCAGGGGATGAATGGTTTGGTCTCTGGACCTTCTGTTTCAGCATGAGCTCCAAGTCTTCTCATGCTGATCATTTGATCTCTTGTTGCCACTCCCTTAGCATTTTTAAGGAATTTTATTTTTTCCCTTCATACAATTGATTCTGTTCGGCTAAAAATAATATTAGAAATACCTTTATCCAGTCCTGATGTTGCCTTTTCTAATAAAAATGATTGGAAAAGGGCTTTCAATTTTTTTTCCTTTTTTTTCTGGGCATCTTCCCCAAACATTTGTTACAGCCTGGATTTAGTTTTGGCTGTAGGACAGAAAAGGCTTTCTTGAGAGCTTTATGTTGTCCCTCACCTTTGTGGTTATGAGAGTCCCATATTTTCTCCCCTTTCTACTTGCCCTTTGAAAGCATGGACTATTATGTCTTTCAGTATCACTGCCTCAGCAATTTCTGGTAGGTTTGCTTGTTTCCCTCTGCCCTGCCAATGCTAACCAAGAAATCAAGGTGCTTTTCCCTTTTGCTTGTGACTCTCCTTCAACTTTGTAACTCTTGGCAAGGACAAACTCCTCCCAAATGCAAATGTTTCTCGTCCTTCAAACATCCTTTCCCCAGCTCTTGGCCAGAGAAGACCAGCCTGATACCTGGGTAGGGATGCTGCTCTTCAGTCACTTGGCACTTGGTCCCATCCGTTCCTGGGAAGGCTCGTGGGGCTCTGGAGAGTCACACAACATGTGTGGAGTGGTGGCACCACGGGTTCTGCCCCTTTGTCCCTTAGTAAGAAGAGTCGTGGCAACTCCTGAGGGATCCAAGGTCTCCCCACCTGTCCCTCTCTGCCATCCAGGATTTGTGAGTGAAGCCCAAATGAGTTGATTTGGTTACAGCAAGAATTAAATAGCTGGCAGGAGATGGGAAATAAAAGTTGCCAGCTGACCTTAGCCTGGTGTTGCTGCCAGCCCAGTAACTGGCAAGTCCCCCCAGGCTCTGGAGCGTGTCCTGCTGCTTTGCTGGCTGCGTCCTGGCGTGTCCCACTGTCAGACCACCAGCTGAGCAGCTTGCAGACTCATTGCTTGTGAGGGACACCCAGCTGCCCTCTGATCAAACAGCCTGCTCAGAGCAGGTCCGGGTAAAGCAGAGAAGTAGGATTTAAGAAGCAAGAGATCCACAGACAGGTGATTAATATAACACCCGTGGCTCTGCACAGAGATTAGGCATGACAGTTAACAGGAACAAAAGGGGCTGGGAGAGGGAATTTTGACCTGCATAACACTCCCCCTGTGCCAATCACTCGGTTCATGGGACACCCTCAGAGAGCAGATGAGAGACAACTTGGTGGAGGTGAGAGAAAACAGGAGGTTGTTAGGAGAACTCACTAAACTGGAAAATGAAAAACAAATGCTTGTTTGTGTACTGTGTGCTAAGAAAGGAATGGAACAATACAACCCTGTTCAACCTAGAGAAGAGAGGGCTCCAGGGAAACTTTAGCACCTTCCAGTGCATAAAGTGGCTCCAAGAAAACTGGAGAAGGACTTTTGACAAGAGCATGTGGTGAAGAACAAGAGGAAATGGCTTTAAAATGATGGAGGACAGTATTAGATGATATATTGGGAAGGAATTCTTTCTTGTGAGGGTGATGAGGCGCTGGCACAGGTTTCCCAGAAAAGCTGTGGATGCCCCATCCCTAGAAGTGTTCAAGGCCAGGCTGGATGGGGTTTGGAGCACCCTGGTCTAGTGTAAGGTGTCCCTACCCACAGCAGGGAGTTGGAAAAGATGATCTTTGATATCCCTTCTGTCCCAAACCATTCTGTAATTCTATGAACACAAGTGAAAAAACATCATCACACGTAATTCAAGAAATCTGAGAGATTTTGCTTCTAGAACTTGAAATATTCGGGTATCAGCATGTATTTCATATGAGTTATTTTATTTGCATTAAATGTGACCATTCCAAACTTTCTTTTTCACTTATTGCTTAAATTTGCAGGCTTTCTTAAAATTGGAAAAATACTGACTAATCTCTGTGTTGACACATCGTAGTCATATCCAAGTCATAACAGATATATATCTCCAAGTCATAAACAGATCATAACAAGGGATTGGATTTCCTGCTGTCCTGGTTTAGGACAAATTAGGAGGAAAATCTCCACGAGGAGACAAACCTCCACTACCCCTTCCCCCCAACCCC
>VZUI01066601.1:0-98567 GCA_013401135.1 Cettia cetti | reverse complement strand
ACCTCCCCCGGGCTGCGCTGCCGCCGGCGCTGGGCTGCCCGGCACCGCCGCGGGCGCTCCGCGCCGTCGGCAGCGAGGCGAGTTGCCCCGGTGATGAGCGTGATTCCTTTCCCCGCTCCCTGGCTGTGCTGGAGGGCGGGATGTTCACCGAGAGGCGCTGGGTCACACGGTAAAAGCAGGGAAGGCGCCAGCAGCGATAGCGCTGAAGTGGATTTTGCAGAAAGGAGACTCGGAGAAGGGGACGGTCTCTGTTCCCCGACGCCCGGGGCATGACCGTGGCTGGCGCTGGACATAGTCCCTTGCTGAGAATGGGCTGTAGGGAATGTTTACACTGTATTGAATCTCTTCCTTTTCGTTTCTAGTTTTAGACACGGTTAAAAATACAACACTGAAAACATTCCAGCTCTTGGCGTGTTTGACACCTTAAAAAAATGCAGCCTGTTCCATGTCACATGCCAGGAAAAACAGGGGTGTGGAAAGATTGATGGCAAAAAGTATGGATTTTGAACCTTCTGAGAGCCATCTATCCAACGGTGAAGCGTGGCAGCTCTGGAAATCCACAGTAAAAGAGTACCCGGTCCGGAGCACTGGGTTATATTACCGAGTGTGAGCCCTTGAAGAGGAAGGTCTAGCAATGCTTGAAGAGACCTGACAGTACTCTTCAGATACTGTGTCTCTTATTCAGTGTATTGATTCCCTTTGTTTTCTGTTCTTTTATGTTTCTATTCTATTCTTTTATTCTCTATGATTACAGAGCTGGTTTCTTTTACTATGTCCATAGTAATAACTTTAAGTGACCTATTGTTAATTATGTGGCCTCTAGCAGAAAAAAGAAACAAATCCACTTCTGCATTTGTAATCATCAATCCAATTTAAAGAGAGCAGCGCTACTTTCAGCTTCCTCTCCAATATCCCTTGCAATGGGATTTCTAAGAAGCATGTGGGGCACACTGATACTGGGCAGCATGGATCCCAACCAGCTTTTTGCCAGGAGACTGCTGCCTGTGTTTCCCCTGTCAGGAAGGTGTGATGCTGTGCTGCATGCACATCGTATCTAAAGCTAGAGTGCATAGGATATAGCTCAGTTTTGTCTAGTTCATGGTACCCAAATTTTAGATTAATATTTGATAGTAATGGCCAAAAAGAGGTGTAGAAGGACACAAGACAACAAATTTGGTTGTGCAAACAACCTTTGAAAAGAAACTTAAATCAGAAGTTAGTTGTGAAATAATTTAAAGAGTGTGGAAAATAAATATGTTCAGTTTTCCCAGCCTTGAAGAGCTCTGCTGTGCTTTCTGCTTTGAATTATGTGGATCTGGAAGCAAAGCAAGCATGTTGTAGGCTGTTGTGCTGCACTGTATGGAAATAGTAATTTCCTAAAGCATCTAGAGAGTCCGTCTGAAACTGGGCAAATTGTTTTCTTTCCCGTCTTCTCCCCAACTACAGTTACAGTAAGCGTAATGCTAGCGTTTCTGTAGCCATTAACCAAAGAAGGCATGGTTCATCCAAATACTTGATACAAAGTGTTTAATTTTGGAAGCATCTGCCTCAACTGACTTCCTCTTGGACTTCTAAGCAGAAGTTAATATAAATTGTTTCTCCGAAGAAAAGGGCTTCCACTCATTTTGGCATTCGCCATTTCCATTTTAGTTCTTCCAACTGTACTGCTGAGCCTTGGAGCCTTTCCTGGCTCTTCATCTGATAGCTTCCTCTCCCCTGGCTCCCTTGCTGGCATTTGACCTGATTGCTGGACATTTGCCCTGGCTGACAAATTGTTCCTCCTTGTCTTGCTGTAGCAGAGCCACCGCCACCGGCTCTTGCCAGTTCGGTTCAACTTCCCGGGCTTAGGAACCTTTGTTCTGCAGAGCTCTGTTCCCTCTGTGTCCTGGTCAGATGGCTCAGGGAGCTGTGCCCCTGCTGCCTTTGTGAGACCCAGCTGCTGCACGCACCATGGTCACCCAGCCCTTGCTCAGCACAATTGGATTGGTCCTGGCTGCTCTCCCTGGCTATTGGTGTATGGTATCCTAAGGAAAGGAAATGGAGAGTAGCCCACGTGCCTCAGAATCACTTGTGGATGTTGCAGCACTTTCTTTGAGAGTGTTTTGGTCTGATGATGTTCCTGCTGATATACCTGCTCCAAAAGTTTCATGTTTCCAGCCACAGCTCATCTTCCCTGTTAACTGGTGTTGAAATCTGTAGTGATCTACCTGTGCTTGCTTAAGCATGGAAATTTGATCTCTTTCACCTCATGTTCTTTGGAGGACTTGGTAGAAAGCAAGCCAAGGATGAATACTGAAGATACTGATTTACTGGTCTTGGCCTCTCACTGTTTCTGTCCCATTTTCATGCACGTAACCATTATGATGAGGTGGTCCAGAGGATATATGTAGTGGTCTTGTATCTCTGGACAGTTGCTTCCCTCTTTCTCGCCCCCACCATTTCCTGTATATCTCTTCTAACACCAAATTTATCTCCTGAACTCATAGCCCAGGACTGTAAGTTCTCAAACTATAAACATCTCCTACGTTTTCAAAACACCTTTGAGTATGTTGACTGTGTGGGAAGGGTGTTACAGAACATAGACGTGCAGTAACAGGACCATGGCATCCGTAGCCATGATCCAGTCATTTTATAATGCTAGAGACAGCAGCACCATGTGTGACTCTTAGCAAATGCTTAGAGTCACTGCCCCTTCTCTTCCATCTTATCGTCATTGCAGCATCACCACTCGTGGAGATGGTAGTGGAAGCCCTGCAGGCGCTGTGAACACAGTTTCAAAAGAGAATTAGGCTAACAGGCTCATTTCACATCCCAATGAAATAAGTTTTGTCCTGCTTGCTGAAGATTGACTTGCTATCATCACACGAGCCCAGCACAGGAGACTGTTGCTTCACAATAATTTTCTGTGTCTTGACAGTCCAGCTCCTGACCGAGGGCTTTTGGATGCTGCAACAGAGCTTCCTCTTTCCAACAAACCTCCAATTGCTTGCATTTCTCCATTTATAATTTCTTCATTCTAATGCCCATAGTGGTAGAAATGAAGGTTAACTGAGCAGAGAGAAATCTGGAAATACAAGCTGAAATTGAGCATGAATGTAATATAGGTGGAATATTTTTGAAATATGCCATAAATCGTGATGGGAATAGGTGGAAAACAGCAGTATGTGAGAGGCTACCATCCTTTGCCCACTGTGGTGGCCAACCTCTGTAATGCAGCTGATTTGGTGTCAGTGGATGCCACTGGGTTCTCTCTGGTTCAGTGAAAGGTAGTTTAGATATTCAGTTTACAGCAAGTTCTCACTGTTAATACCATCCCCCTTTATCCATAAGCCTGTGACATACACATGGAGTCAAGGTCTGACTTTTTCTTTGTTTTTTAGTTTTTTTTTTTCTCCTTTGAATGGATATTCAGTATTTGAGCAGTAAAAAAGTTGGACGTGAAATAACTAAACTTTTCATTGGAAAAAATACCATATGCTTTAGGAAGTGGTAAACATTTTATGTGGAGGAAAGACAGGTAAGAGAGTTTGGTTAGGTTCATTCATTGTGTTTTAGGAGGGAAGCTTGACTTACTTGCCTTTGTTTTGCTTAGAACTTTGACACTAAGCAAAGGACCAACCCTTTTACCTTCCTACTTAAAATTGCTTTAAAGCAACAAATAATCAATATAGCAAAAAAATTTTAAGTTGGGCCTGCTAGAGAGTTGTGCTTTTTAAACACCCAGAAATTAAAGGCAGCTTTTGAGTGCAGTAAAACCTCAATAACCAGCAAGTCCTGTTCTAATAACACTTCTGAGAAGCATTTATTGGTGAGTTTCTGTCTTGCCCAGCTATTGTCAGCTGTGCTGAACAATACACATGTCAGACACACAGGCACATTTCTACCAGTGTCTTCCGTTTTGAAATTCAAATGTTGTTTTGCAGCAAGCTGCCTACATATAGCAAATGTAATTTGTGATTCTTTTTTATGTATTTTGCAGCTGGTTGTTGAGGTCAAGTGTATGACCAGATTTTTGCCTCTCTCACTCGTCTTTTTCAGCTTTGAAATATGTTGCATGAGGCCCCATTTCTTACAAATAGGTTCTTTTTTTTAACCCCGGTGAACAAAAGTTTATTTATTTGCCTTCTTTCTGGAAGAAGGCATTGTTGTGTGCTGAAAACAAAAGCTGATCAGATATGGATTTTTTCTAATCTATGTTGATGACAAATAGCCTTGAAGTTTTTTTCTCTAGAATTTCCAGTCATAATTCACTTTTGTTATTATTGAAATAGTTGATTCTTTTGCTCCCAGTTTCTTCAAGCATCTAAGAACTTCTTTATTCTACAAAGAACCAGTTACTTCTCATATTTTGTTGGTGACAAACGTGAATCATGCAGTTTAGATATCACAACACAGTTCAACAGTATCTTATCTTTTCACTTGGTCCTCTGCATGTTCTCTGTGTGAAAACACATGAGGTGGAGGCCACAAACTTCCTTCCCTTCCCTGACAATGGGCAGAACTTGTCAACTGTCTCCTTCATCTTAGCCCTAAGAACACTTCAAATAACCACAGACATCGATTGCTTGAAGGTTTGTATCCTCCAACCATGTCTTATGCTATTCTATTCTTTGCTATATCCCATTTTAAATCAGAGTTACTGGCTCTGAGATGTGCTGGGCTATACAGCTGAGATAGAATGAGCTGTCTTTTTAAGTTAAAAAAAAAAAGTATATATTATCCTTTTCTTTTAAGGAACTGCTGCCTAACTACTTCCATCTTATATAATCTATGAAACTCTTAGATGCTGTCTCTGACCAGAACTTTTAGCAACTGTTACCAAAATTGACAGATTCCAGGAGCTTTTTGCTTGCCCCTGCTGGAGGTCCAGGTTAGGAGTTGCAGTGCCAGCAAGGGCAATGATGGTTGAGAAGACATCAGCTTCTATGAAGTGGGAGGCTGACTTGCTCTGTCGAGCAGGGAATGATGGATCCTGCTGCATGACAGCCTCATACCTTCACGCTGCCTCCCTCATGCTGCTTTTTTATCCCTCTGTGGTCAGCTTTTTGTCGTCAGGGCTGGCTCACGGCAGTCGCTGAGTTGAGGGTGTGCAGGGAGCCTTGCTTAGAGGTGTCCCTCCCAGTGCTGTCTTCTCTTGCCTCAAATACAGCAAAATAAAAAACTGGATGTCTTGGATCCAGGGCGAGGATGAACTTGGCTCACTTTCAAGTTTAAAATGGGTCCCCAGCTGGTTTGCTTGTCTTGTAAATGGCAAGAAGACAGAACTTCCTTTAAACTCTTTAGCTAAAACCCATTGGCAGCTATGGCTACACATCTGGAGATGTAAGGTGCTGTGACTGCACATAGCAGTGTTACAGTGTTCTCTGGACTTCACTTCTGTCCTTTACTGCTGTGGTTGAAGTCAAGCCCTGATTTATCCAGAGCCCATGCAGACAGAAGTGCTATAGTCCTGCCTTGTGTGTGAGACTCAATCCAATGATTAGGTTTTTCCATCTCACTTCCCTTCTGGGCTGTGATTCCTCTCTCATGCATGCTTCAGAAATACTCCATTTCAGAGGCAAAGGATATTGTCCTAGAAGGAGTTTGAAATAATTTGACACACCTGCTGTAGTGTGGCAGACAGCAGCACACTGCAGTGCAAATACTGATAGATACTAAAAAGAAGACTTTTGCTTCCTTTTTTCCTTTAAGTGTTAAAATATCTGAGAATATGTTTCCTGGATTGAGAGAACCTGTATTTCATTTGTGTTCTTGGCAAAAACTTCCTATACCAAATTTTCTTTTGGCCACAATGTGTGATCGAGCAGAGCCCAGGCCTTTCCTCTTAGAGGAGCTCTATCAGGCAAGTTCTTACCTTCATGTACACCACAAATACCTTGCTGGTAGAAACCCTGTGTTTCACAGATGAGCGAGAGTTGGAGTATGACATGTTTTTATGTTTAGGAGATGGTTTTAGACACTTCTAATCATGATCTCATAGCTCTTGGCCATAAAAATCTGCCTGCAGTGAAATAAGAGAGGGTAGATCAGGAGAATGTTATCAGATGTCTGAGAAATATATTTCTAGAAAGGCAGAGACCAGAAATAAGAACAAAGTGGCCACAGTGAAATGTGGCGTTCCTTTGTTGTGTTAAAAAGTGGTTGAGTTCTGTTATTCTTTGAACAGCAGGAGTGTGAAAATCCTGCCTGCTTGCTCCTGGCCTTTCCCATTCCATACAGTGTTCCCACTCCTGTTCCTTCCCTGGTGTGTCACGGTGTCCACAAGCAGTGACCTGCCCAGGATGGAGGGTGCAGCTCACTGTGGGACCCTTCAATGCACCAATGAGTGCCAGCCACGACCAGGAATAGAAATGCAATCATCTTGTTGCAATTCCTCAACAAATATGAATAACCATCATTTTCCAAATTATTTTCCACCCTTTCATTTTTCAGTGGGCCACATGTATTTCTGGGGGGGCATGCCTAGTGTGAGGAGACTGTTTAAATTTCTCAGTTTGGGATTCTTTTCAGAAATGCATCATTTTAGAAGAATGGATTTCAGATTTTGTGCTGTGGATGCTGTGTGGCTCCTTCAACACCAGTGAATATTTATTCCAGAGCAGCCTTCACTGACGTGGTGCAATGATGTGTCCTGTTGGGGCTGGATCCAGCTGTGGCTTGGCCCAGTGGCCACACAGATGTTTCACTGCCCCACGAATGCCTGGTTGTGCATGTGCTCTTTGGTCTGCCAGCAGGAGGAAATGGGGCTTGATTCCCCTGAGGCCCCTTCTCCTTTTGTTGTTTCTGTGTGTTGCTGGTGGCTACCAAAGAAATGCCTAGTGGAAAACTGGAAATATAATACATTTCGCAGCTATTTGTGGAGAAACCATTTCAGGAGATTTAGACCAGGTTAAACCTTCATATATTTTGTAGATTAAATTGGTATAGTATAGATAACCTTCCCCTCAGAGGACCTGCTTTCAGTCAGTCTTAAAATGTAATCAGTGCCATCTTTAAGCAGTGCTTTCACTTTACAGTCAGTTCTGTAGCAGTGGTTATTATAGTTCCAGAAGTGTAACATAATGTTATCTGTGTGATGCTTCTGAGAAGATGAAGTTGCTCTTATGATTTTTAGTCATTCTTGAATTTTATTTCAGGACATAACTTGGCAAGATGAACACTCAGCTCCGTTCTCCTGGGAAACAAAGGTAAATAAACAGCTTTTTTTTTAATGTTGGTTTGTCATTATATACCATTTCTTCTGCATTTATTGTCTTCATTTTGATACTTGATAGATTAATGTCAACTTTATTCTGTGCAAGCTGTATAAAGTGACCATCCTGGAAATGCAACAGGACTGGTATACCTTGATTTACATCAGGATAAACACAAAATGTACTTCATGAACTAATCTGGCTTTGAGTGCAGGTGTAAAACTAATTCATTACAAATTGTTTGATATTTTTATTGCAAACTTTTTGATCAACTTTCCATGTTTAGTAAGACCCTTGTCTCAAACACTGTATAAACAGTATCTGCTGCGTTTCACTTTTCAAGTCAGGAGTAAAGTAGCTAGAAAATGGTGTGAGAAATGGGCAGGTATCTCAGAACTTCACTGAATTCTTTCTGAAGGCCTGTCTAGTGCTTCATCTTTTTATTATGAACTAGAATGTTGTCTTAGGGCAAATGTAGTGAAACTTGTTAACCTAGGGCCATGCTAGAAGCACTATATTATTTCCTCTCCGAAAGACTCCTTAAAAAAATAACATATTTTTCTGTGGTGGGTTAGTTTGGGGTTTCTTTTACACCTCATTTTACCTCTGATATTTTGTCAAAGCATTATTTATGATGGGATTCTCATATGGCTAACACAAAGCCAGAGTTCTCCATCTTTCTGAACTTGCAGTGTGAGGAAACACAGCTGTGCCATGTGTGTGGTGGGAAATCAAGTTTAGTTCTTCTTGTTCAAGAAATTCTGGGAGCAAAATCATGCCTCATTGTCTTTCTCAACTGGGTATGGCCAGCATGTTAATTTTATCACACATTTCAGACCTTGTGGTTTTTTGCCTTTATCTGCCAGAGAAAGCTCTACTGCCCTGTTCCCCATTTCTTTCTTTTTTTTTTTTTTTTGCCCTTGAACTATGTAGATAATCATGTACGACCTTATGAATATAATCTTAGCCTAATGCAGAGTAATTATTTGGAAATGCCAGTGAATACTAAATTAATCCAGTTGACCTGAGATTTAGCCCTCCCTGCTCAAGGTCAATGCCTGTAGCTGCACCCCATCTGTGCTTTGCAGAAGCTGATTAACCTATAACTTGGTGTGACTCCTGGGTCCTGGCAGCCTGCAGTGCTGCAGTTTAAGAGAAACCAATGCACTTGTCTAAAAACTCCTTTAAAAGCTGTGATGGTTCAGGAACCAGTGGAGGATTTCCTGCAGTGGAAAGCTGGTCGCTCAGGCAAGCCCTCCTGTCTTACAGGACCCTTAGAAGAACCAGCCACTGGCTTTTACTATAATATTGGGTGAAGCTCCCAGAAAGGTAAAAATACCAGAAAAGAGTTGACCTCATTGACAATAAGGTGAAAAAATAATACATTGCAGAGAGGAGTGTTGCCTTTCTCACATATCGGTCCAAACACAAAACCTCAGGTTTAGGAATGTGGCAGCCGTAATCATATTTTTAAGCACTGTCTTGATAAGATTTTGTAAGTTCTGAATACTTGAACTTCCTAGAGATACTGCTTCATATAATGCACTGACTAGTGATGCATGATGAGATACATCTGCAACTTGAATGGATTTTCTCCTCAACTGATAGTCCTCTTCTTTTTAATGCTTGTGTGTCTACTAAGTGTTTTTAAACCCAGCCTGGTTTATTGCTTGCTGATGAAGGGTATTTCTGCTGTTCTCCTGGTGTCTCAAAATGAGGGACCAAGTGGGTGAAAGCACTAGTTTCATCCTTTACTGTAATGAATTGAGGAACACAGAATGATATGGGAACACTTGTGTGGTCACTGAAGAGAAGTGAGAAGGGGAGAAGGTTGTTTTAGAAGTAATTGTTGTGGCTGATCAAGCTGTGTTTCCCTCTTTCCCATCTCCCTCCTTGCTGACCAGAAATAAAAGCTGTGCCAGAGCTGTAAGCTGAAAAGTTTTATGACCTTTTTCTTTAGCAAAAGTCTAGGGAATCTGTTTTGTCTGGATTTACGGGGTATGGGTTGGTCCGTTCCTGTGGATTCTTCCTTTTGGTTTTTTCCCAGCACCTCGTATTGTATCAATTTTTCAACCAAATCCTTCCGCTGCCAAGTCTTCCTTTTCAAAAGTGGAGATCCTGCTTTGTCCTTACTCTTTGATCTTCCCTAACCAGTACTTTTATGAGGTAATACTGGAAGGCAATTTTTAATGGGGTAGTAACTGAGGAAAAAGTAGCCTGACTCAAGTGGTCCCATGTGAGGAAACCTGAATGAGCTGTTCAAGAAGGTTGGTGTGTTGTAATGCATTGTTCAACGTCCTGTGAGCCAGACCTGTTCCCACTGTTATTTAAGGCTGTCCAGGTCTTTCCATTCCCTGAGCTCTAGTCATGATGGGTTGTTCTTTCCACAATACTCTTCTTACTGATCTCCCTTTAATGCCGAGCTTTTTGTTTGGTTTGGGTTTTTAGCATGTTATTATTGCCTGAACATGCATGAGTATGCTCTGGGTTACCCAAGGAAGGGAATGTGGCTTTTGCAGAGCAGAATAAAGTAGAGATGTAAATGATCAGTACAACCAATAGGCCTTTTTTTTTTTTTTTAACACTGAGACACAGAAAAAACTAATTTTGCTAGTTTATTTTTCTGTAATTAATGTGAGGGAAAATGAGAGGGTAGTAAGAAGTGTGGAGAAGAGGGGAAGGCATGTATTCTCCCAGGTTGAGGGCTCTCAGCTGAGGGCTCTCAGTGAGGCCAATGGGGAATCTAGCTGATAACGTATGGACAATTTTTTCTCACTGTAGCAAGTTCCATGGATTCCCTACTTCCATGGAAGTCAAACTTACCAAGGGAACAGTGTATTGAATTGCTGTCATTTTGGGCAGAACATTGTTGAAGGGCTTGATAAGTTCACTTGTGTCACAAGTAAACTTTCTGTATTCTCACTTTAAACACAAATGTGTGATATGGCTTCAGTCATTCATATCACAACAAACGCTTGCCTGAATATCCCCACTATTTTTAGATGAGTATTTCATGTCTCACCTTTTTATTTTTAAATCCTCAAACAAGGCAAACGAAGTAGAGTTACAATGTAGATTGCTGAGTTAGCTGTTAGACAGCATTTTAAATAATATTTTTAGTAAATAACGATAATATTTCTCAGAAGGAAAACTTGGGAAGCGGCGAGTTCTCTTGGCACTGCAAATGGGCTGACATTTTAAATCTAAAGATTGAATTGGAGGGAGTGATTTGGTTCATGGGTGGAGCCCTCATGGACATAACGTCTTGAAATGTGGGTTACACTTTTAGCTGGAGCTCTAGCCAGGTTTATGAATTCAGGGCATTCTATTTATGGCTTCAGGTTTACATGAGATGAAAGATGGCATTTTGGCTGAGTTTAGCCTTTGAGGTTTCTTGGTTTGTTTGAAGTAAAAATTTAGTGAAACTCAGCATGGACCTCAAGATATAAATGGAAAACAAGAATCATGCCTGAACTTGGAAGTAAAATTTCTCTGCAACTCTTCCTGAACAAAGATCTTCATGGGTTTTGTGGTTTTAGATTTGGGGGGAGGGGGATTAATTAATTTAGTAATGGGCAGAAAATATTTTAGTTTGCCACCTCAGTTAACACACAGAATGCACTGAGCAGCATGGGAATAAATTGCAATTTATTTCTAATTCATGCTATAAATGAAAATAGGTTTTATTCCAAATTCTTTAAATTGACACATGCATATCTAAAGATTTATTTTCTTGATACAAGTAGAATAGTTGCTGACTCTCTTCTATTTTCAATAGGCCCTCAGGTATTTGTTGAAAAGAGAAGCCTCTAAGGTGTGTTTAAAATAAACAAACAAAAAAACAAAAACAAAAACCAGGCAAAAAGAGGAAGTGACAAGTTTAAATCCCTTCAATAATCTGGTTGCTGCCTCCCTGTCCAGATTCCCTAATTATATTGCTACAGAAGTGATCTAATCCAAGCAATGATTTAGGAAGAAAACAACTATGTTCTACTTGTAATAAATATGCTTTACCAGCTGTTTCCTTTATCTAAAATTGAGGCAGTCTTCAGTATCCTTCTTTGTAAAAGCCCTAGCTGGTGTTTTGTTTTAAATAGGAAGACAGTGGCAGAAGAGAATTTTTTTCCTTCCTTCCTTAGCAGCATGATATTATAATTGTTTGTTACAAGCTATAATTTGGTGTGATTATTTTTACCAAGCTGGCATAAATGACAGTGCTTCCTTGGAAGGCGAGTGATCCCTGAGCTTTTGAGATTAGCCTTCCCTTTCTGATTTAGACGACATATGTTTAGGACACAGTGCTACAAAACTTCTGTTGCAAAAAAAAAAAAAAAACAAACCCACCAAACCCAACCTGTGGTTATAGAAGCTGTGTTCAAGGTTTATTTTATTCTGTATGGCTGAGTGTAAGGATTCAGTTACCTGCATCAATCTTTGTTGGTTTTGAGCATAAAACCAGACACTGTCAGTACAAGCTTGCTCAAGCTAGCCAGGAACAGTGGCAGACTGGATTGAGTTCATATCAGCAGAGTATAGAATGGAATTTCCTCCAAAGGTCCATACTATAGAACTTTGGCATGGTCCTTCTGTATGGACTAAAATTATTTAGATTGGTTTTGAGTGCTTTGCTCTATTTTTTTGCCCTTGCAATTTGCCTCTGCTGACCTAAGGATCTGTTTCTGGCTCTGAAAAGATCCTGAAAACACCCACAGTGTGCATGGGAAACAAAGCAAAAACTGCAGCTACTTTGGGCCCTATATTTATTTTGGTTTTGTCCATTCAGCAAAGCAAAGTCATCTTCTAAATCTTTTAAAGTTGGCTTTCTTACCTCTGCATTTATCAGGCTGTGCTTAAAACAAGTTGCTTTTGACAGTGTTTCTCTAGTCTTTGTCTCAACAATTTGGATTTTTCAGCCTGCCAAGCAAAACAATTTGTTTTGGCTGTATTTGCGTGACTGCTTAGTAAAATACTACACATTCCTGATGAGTGAATAAGATGCTTTAAAAGTTCCTGGGTTCTTTATGGACATCTTGTTTTTAATATGTACTTATGAACTGAGACCTGATTTCGTACAGTATTATTAAATCATGACATTCTCAGTGTCTGGTGCCTCTCTTTCAGCATACATTGTTTCCCATGAGTGTACTATTACAATTTAGTGGATTACTGCTGCCTTGAGACTGAAGTTTGGTCTAAATTTTTTAATCCAGTAAACAAAATTCCTAAATACCTTCATATGGTCTTTTTAAGGAAAGATGGACCTGCAACCTCCTAAAACCTGCAATTTATAGTATTATTTATATTTATGATACAGAAAAATGATAAGGACAGGACATCCTTTATTTAAATCCTTGCAGTGGTTTGGACTAAAGGGATAAGACTGAAAAGAAGACCAAGTTCTAGGTTTTCTTTTACCTCAAAATACTTCTTTGTGCATGTTTTCACATGCACTCTCTCCCCCCTCTCTCTTAATGTGTTGAGAAAGACTTGCTCATGCAATATCTTGAAAATACTACTGCTGTTAATAGCTTTTATTTGAATTCCAATAATTTCTAGAAATTACAGTTGGAACTGTACTAGTCTGTCTGTAAACTCTTGAGACTTTCTGAGCTGAACAATTCCCAGAAATACCATTTGGACAGATGGTAGGAAAAAGAAAATATTTTTATTTTATTCCTCAGATGGGGAATTATACATACAAAAACTGCAGCTCGTGTAAAGTAATAAAAAATCAATGAAAGCAGCGGAGAACTGAAACCCTCTCTCCAGAATCCCAGACTGTGCCTGGAAGACAATTCACTTTTGACCATGAAATCACACCCCACTGTTCAGTGTTTGCCTCCCCAGGGTGAGTGCCACAAGTGCAATTCTCCTTCTGAGTGCTGCACGGGCAGGTGCAGCTCACAGCAACTCTGCCCCAGCCTGGGGAAGGCAAACCTGTGCAGGTGAGCTGCTGCCCTAAGTTTGGCTGGAGACAGGAGAGATATGCATCAAGATATTCTTATGGCTGACAAACCTAAAGAAAAAGGCCATTTTTTGGGGGGGAGAGGGGGAGGTTGCTGTCTTTTAAATATCGTTTCCTTCCTTCTGCTGACGCAACCAAGTGCCAATTTGCAATCTGATGTAAGAAATTGAGAGCAGAACTCTAATTAAAATCACATTTGTAGTGCATAGTGACTCATTAGAGTGTACAGTACTACTCATTACTTAGATGTCAGCATAGGGTGTTTCACACATAGGCCTTTTCTGTCTCTGTGAAATTATCTTCCTACTTAGGCTGCTGCTTTGTTGTTTGGTTTGTTTTTTCCTTGCGGGGGAGGGTGTTTTATTGCCAATTTTTTGACTGGAAAGATACTGCCTATTAATCATTTTCTTTCGTCAGCTACATTTCTTTAGGGCTTTGGATGTGTTAAATAACCTCAGAAGTCAAATAGAAGCTTTATATATTTCAGGGAAAACAGAATATCTTGTGACCGGTCCACAGAAGTTCTTGGCTTCTGGAATTGAGTGCTAGAAGCAGAGTTATCCGTGTGACCCCTCGGAGCCGTACTTACATCGTGCTGAGGCACAGTGCTTTCAGAACCTGTCGGGGTAGTCTTGTCTTCTTTGCCTTCCTTGTGGGAGAATGAAAACTCCTGAGGAAGTATTTTCATTTGGATTATTCCGTGTCAGGCTATGAACTGTTTGATCTCCAAAGCGTACCGTGAGACAGATATGCAATCTCAGGTGTCAGGTGGTCCTGTCTTCTGAAATGGGTACACCCTGTGCCCCCTGCACAAAGGGCAAAGGGGACATCCTCTCCAGAACATGCCTCCATGAGCAGGTTGGAAAGGTACAACTGCCTGAAGTGCTGCTGCAGTGCCACACTCTTCTCTGCACTAGGAGCAACGTGCCACTTCCAAACCACATCTCTGGGTTGGTATTTTGACCCATTAAAAAGAACATAAAATATCGTCACAGTCAATTGCTTTAGCTCCACAGCCTGAGAATTTCTCAGAAGGCCTGGCTTTGCTTGTCTGGCTGGCTGCTGTTGAAATGCAGAGCCATCTTGTTGGTTTACTTCTTCTAATGCTTGTTTTAACAGACCCATTCTTCCCTTCCATTGGTGTTTGTCCTGGATTTTATTTCCGGCACTGTCCTGGTGGGCATGGGGGCTGTGATAGCACTCTGGGCACTGATCTTCCCTATCCCTTGGGCTGAGGGCTGAAGGAATCATTCTACTGAAAGTGACTGCTGCTGTGATGGCCTTCAGCTACTGTCATCCCTAGTGTGAGCCCCAGGACAGGCTATTCAGAAGACAGCAGACTGCCGCAGGACAAAAAGTAGCACTGTTTTAATTCCTACGTGACTTAAGTCTTCCAAGACAAATTTTTTTTTTTTAACTTGTCTTTGATTTTTAGAATTTGTCTTTTGGTTTTTTTCTCTTGGCTACTGGGGAAATGCAGGTCTATTTTATATTGTGTTGTGGGGCTTTTTTAAGCTGGGATTTTATCAGTTCTAAAGTCTTAAAGCATCTTAACTTCAGGGTGGTAAATCACTATTCAGTAGCACTGCCAAATGAGCTTAGGGAAATAAATCCCTATATTTTAATATAGGGAATGGCAGTCACTCTAAATAATCCTCAACACCATTGCATCTCTGGTTTGTTTATGCAAAATTTATCTACGGATAAATATCCTTCTCTTAATTTTACGTCATGACTTGTTTAAAAAAATAAATCAGAGCACTAAGGCTTTTTGTTCATTGTTTTTTGCAGGCAGGGTGGGGTGTTGAGTTGTTTGGTAAGACTTGCATGTATCCTTGCACTCACCTTATTCTAGCTGAGCTATAATTACTTGCAGCTTGTTTATGTTCTGCATCTTTTGATAGCGGAGTATATTCTCCATGAAAACACGGAGCTTGGTGCTTTCTTGCCTACAGCCTTGGAAAAATGTTGCATCTCATTCTTTAGAAAGGTCAGATCTAAGTCCATGAATCAAATTATGTGTAGTCAGCTGCTGTCCATTTAAAAAAAAATGTTTTATAAATAATCAGTTGCTGGGTTAGCAGTTGTTCTTTGATGAGAAGTTTCTGAATATTAACTACTAGGCGTGTGAGTCCTGCCAGATCTGGAGTCCCTTTGAACTTAACATGCACAATAATGTAGGACCCAAGATCAAACACTTCAGTGAAAATGACTTGCAACTAGGACTTGTTTTAGACTGAAGCCCATAGATGCTATTGCAGTTTTATTCAGGAAAGGCTGTGCAATGAAGTAGAATGGTGAAAAAAAATCACAAATTAGTAATTGAACTTCCAAGGTAACCTTTTGACCATTTGTAGCAAAAGCTACAAGTCCTCTGAGTTTTTTCAAACCCAATCAGGCCCATGATGACAACAGCACAGATTTAACAGTAGAGGCAATTTTTTTTTTCCTCACATAATTTGGTCCTTTTTTACAAACACAAGTCTGTGTATTAGGCTTTTCTTTCCTGGCACATATGCTTATAGGTTTCTCAGAGGGTAATAAGGTTTAACTTTTATTAGCCTGAAGAGTGTCTAGCTAGTTGAGAATCATTTTACTGAAATGGTGGTAAGTAAAACAAACATTTTGAAGTACTGTTCATTTTTCTGTCACTTGTAAGATTTTTTTCATGCATTAAATGTGATCACTTGCTTCCTTGACCCAGTGTTACCTCTCAGAAATGGGTACAGCTATCTCTGCAGTGCAAGTGAAAACAAACCAGGGCTCTGGAATAGGTGAAGAACTGGTCTTGCTGGAGTTGTTTCTCTTCCTTCAGAGGGGCATTAGAATTATAAAATGACTTACCTATGCATACCCATTACATCTAATCCTTTATCTTGGAAGTAGATCAACCTGTAGCCAGCTGTTTCAAAGACTACAATGAAAGATTGCCTTTTGAAATACACTCTAAAGCTTTTTTTTTTGCTTAAAATGTTCATGTAAAACATCTCTGACTTTCAAAATGCATCTGCAGCTGTTTTAATGTCTTAGTGCCGCTATTCTAATGTTTCAGTGCTGTGCATGCTGTGCACTGCTGCCTTAGATGGCACTGAGCAACTCCAGTACAATTGCTTTCTCTGTCTCCTCTGCAGCAGGTCTGGGACTTTTATGTTTGCTTGCAGTTCAGACTTTTAAAAATCATTATTTTTATGAAACTTCAAAGATAGACATTTATGGAGAAGTTAGCTTTGCTGTGGTATCTGTTGTCTGAGAGCTGTCTTGCAAGGAGCTGAGGCGTTACCTGTATGCACCAGGGTCAGAAAGTCAAAACTGCATCTGTGTGAAGGGCTTTGAAATACTGTTTTTCTGTTCCTGAACAGAGTCAGATGGAGTTCAGCATTGCATCTCTCTCCATACAAGAGCAAGCTGGTGCCCAGCTGCAGAATGAACAGAGGCAGCCTGTTAAAGCAGCACCTGGTGTCCAAGTCCCTAAATCTTCACAGGCCAATAAGACCCCTGGCTCTGATGGGTTGATAGCATCCAGAAAGGAAGAGGAGTCATCCTTCTGGAAGATAAATGCAGAGCGCTCAAAATTTGAAGGAGACAAGTCTGAGTTCCAATCCCTGACCCCCAGCCAGATCAAGTCCATGGAGAAAGGAGAGAAGCCCCTTCCCTCTTTTTACAGACAGGAGTCTGCTCCAAAGGAGATGACCAAAGCTGAGAAGCCCAGCATAACTAAACCAGAGAAGTCTGTCACCCCCAGCCTACCTTCTGTATCTCTCGAATGGGAGAAACCTCGACCTACTCAGCTCCCTACCACTTCTCTAGATGACTTCTTTCTTCCTGATCCACCACAGGATCTGGCATCTTCTAGGACAAACAAGGAAGATACTGATGGTACTATACTTACAGACCCACAAATGCCTGGACAGGTGAGTACGGCTATACCCACTGTCCTTATATTTAAAAACTGTAGAGCACATTAAAATCTGTCAGGGCCACTCTGGAAGATTAGGGACTCCAAAAAGCACTAAGCCATAGCTCAGGTTTTTTGTCTATCAAATGTGGAGAAGTATATTTAACCTGTTATTTAACAGTCTGTTTTACATGTTAACTTCAATTAAGTGCTTTTTAGCACATAGGATAAAGACACAGTTTAAATCTAACACCAGAAATGCTGACAAGGCACCAAGTAGCTAATTGACAGCAAGCTACCTAGCAAGTTGCTGTATCAAATAAAAGAGATTGTGGTTTGGTTGTTTTGTTTTGTTTTTTTTTTTTTTAAAGCAAAACACTTAATGGAAAGACTAAGCTTTTTAACTTGAAAAGTAGGTGAGCTAGGGTCTAGGATACTTTACACACAGCATAGTGGTGAATGGTGAACTAGTTCTCAGCTGTTCCAAGCAGTAGCCTGACAGCTACTTCCCAATGCTTTGTCCCAGGCAGCTGTGCTGCTTTCAAATGTGTTTTCTCTTAAAGTCCAAAATAGAAATAGAATGAGCTTCCAGAATTAGCCTTCTCAATGTTTTTTTTAAATGAAAAAACCCAAACAACCCAACAACAAAAAATAACCTTAAGCAGCTCAATAGCCAATTGAAGCTATTTTAAAAAGCAGATGCTGATCTGTGAGAAAAGAAAGGGAACAGCAGGATATGATACAGTGAGGGGAAAAAAAGGAAAGATATCAAAAGCTTGAAAACTGTGAAGTAGAGAAGAGGAGTGGTACTACAAACAGAGCTCTGCAGTTCTGTTTGAAATCTGTGGCATCACTCTGGCAGTAGCCTGACACATTACTGTACACCTTCAGCACTTCACACAGCTTTTTCTCTGTTTTCCCAACTGTGTTTGTTTGAATTCCAGACAAGATGATGTAAAGTCAGAAAGATGCAGGGTGAGGTAACTGGTTGCAAGAGAAGTAAGTGGCAGCACTTAAGAGAGAACAATACTTAAGACACTCCAGTATTTGAAGTCCTATCGTTAGTTATCATTTTCTGAAGCTGAGGGTTAATGCTGCCTGAGCTACAATTTGTGAACTTGGTAGTCCTTTAATTTTAGTTAAAGACTTTACCATGTTTTCTTAGAAATTAACAGTGTAAATTCCTTTGTCAATGCTTTCAAGATAACTGAAATAGTTTGAAAAGCCCGTTTTTTTCTCTCTGGAGAAACAACCCTCCCATGTGAAAATGGGAACAGAGGAACAGAGAAGAACTTCATGTATGATAAGAATTTTCTTCCTTTCTCCTTTTCTGGATCATCTTCCTTGTTCTGGGAAGGCAGGCTCTAGGAAGAGAACCCAGAGACTCAGCTGTGGCTATTGAGTACTCTTCCTAAACACTAAAATAACTGTAAATGTCATGGGCAATACTGCAGGAGTGAGCATGTTCTGGGTAGCCTAGTAAATAACTTGTCATCAAAGTTTAATCTGTGTAGTTTTGTGGAAACAACTAGCTCTAATTACAACAGACAATCTGTTGAATTAATGATGCTTGCCTTCTGTGCGTTTCATTCTCTGCAATTCCCACTGTAGTCTAAAAAATTAATCTTCATGAATTTTTTCCATGAGGAAAAAAAATCAGAACATTTTGCCTGCAGACCACAAGAATATTTTTATTTTTTATCTGGAATTGCCTTTTTGGGCACTGTGAGTATTTTTCTATGTCATATCTAGCATTTTATGGGGTAGGTACTTAAGCATTCTAGAGTATGGTGAAGGCCTTGAAATATTGTCAGGCAACATTTTAAACTTTATTTTTTAGATAGGCAGTCAAATATTGAGTTTGTAACAACCATAATTAACAACTACATCTTATTTCTTTTTTTTTTTTTTTTTTTTTTTTTTTTTTTTTTTGCCTTGCAGACTAGTACAAGCAATGTTATCTTGAAGACTGGCTTTGATTTTCTAGACAACTGGTAAAAGATACTTCAAAACAGATTAAACCAATTTTGAGGAAGGAGTGGAATACCTTTTTCCTTGTATGTTAATTTACTAGCATTTGTGTCTTTTTCTAGAAGTAACTTTCAAACTCTTCAATGTTGCCTTTGTATAAACTTTTGTAATACCGTATGCGTTTTTGTTTTTTAAACAGTGATAGAAGTGTGGTTTCATTTGGATATTTTTTTAATATCTGTTAAAATTTTTAGTAGCTACTGTATTGAGAGGATGGGAGAAGTTACTGTACACATGTTAAAGAAACACAAATGAGAGTCTCTATATCCTAGAAATGGAACCTACAGGACCAGATTGCTGTTTTCAGTGGAAAGCTTGCTAGCATGGCTTGTAAGAAATAGTGTTGCACGTGCAGTGGTTCTGACCATACTTCAGATAGTCAGCAAAAAATAGTATGAAAAGCAAGCATCCAGAATTGCATTGATTTCTAGATTTTGTTTCGTTTCAAAGCATCTTTTGTACCACTTACTGAAGACACTTTTCTTCTGAAGAAGGCAAAGTCATTGCCAAAATGATGGATCCAAAAAGGCACTGTGTTTGTACCCTACAAATCTGCTAAAATAACTTAAGAGTGTTAGAAAAATGAGCTGGGGAAATGGTATTTCTGGGCTTTGGATTGAAGACTTGGGGGTAGATAGAAGAGAGTGGGACAACACCTAATGAATTGGAGAAATTCTTCAGGGAACACAATTTCACTGCCTCCTTACTAGAGCATAACTCTTCATAATACTAGTGCTGGAACTACAGCACTGAGGATTGCTGGAGAGTAGATTACCTTTGTATCAGTAAGCCACTATGTTTATGGGAGGCCACAGCAGTGTAAGGCTTTTTTGTTTTTTAAGCAGCTTATCGTCTCAAGGACTCATCAACTTTGGTGCTTTTTCCTCTTTGTGGGTTCATCCTCTTTAGTGTTCAACATCTGGGTTGCATTTATTCCTAAGGTGCAGAGAGGCATCTCAAGGTGGCCCTTGGCAGTGTTGCCTCCAGTTCTGCTTTTGAATGATCTTTAAATGTGTTTAAAATGTAGAGAACAAGAGTAGCTGTCGTTTGGATCTGTTGTCTAAAATGCAGCATGATTTACACCCTGATTCTCACTGTGTTTACCTCACCTTGAAGCCTTAATTCCCCTACGCACAGCCAGTGACTGGTCTGCTCCAATGCCAAAGGTTTGACTTTTCCCTTTACCTCAGCAATAGTCCCATAGCATTTGTTTGGGGTAGAAGGCAAAACACAGGGCTCTAATGGGTCCCAGCCAAGGCTGTGAGAAGGTCACCATCTCCTAAGCCATAGTTGTGCTAGGCTTCTCATGGATTAGCACTTGACTTTTGGTTCAGTGCCAGGGGCAGTTAAATGTGCAGAATTGGATGCAGCAGGATTTTTTTTCTGCTTGTTTCAGGAAGAGTTTGCAATGTTCTGGAGGAATCCTTGCCTCTAATTGGTGTGCTGCCTGCTCTGAACAGGCAGAGTATGCTGATAGAGCATTAAAATTTTCTTGTTGGGAAAGGAGAATGTTGTAAGCATATTCCACCCTCTTGCCCCCACACCCCACCAAAAAAAGACAAAAAAAAAGAAGAACCACCAAGGCCAAAACCTCCATTTTTTCTAGTGTTTCCTTAAAAGGTTCCTTAGCTAAATGGTAAGATTGCCACAAAGTAGAAGTCATTGCATAGCATACTCTTACTTATAGAAAAATGGCTTCTGAAAAGAAGCTTTTATAGCTTCTGAAAGCTTCTCTACATTCTTCCTGAGATGTATAAACTCCTGTAGTTCCTGGATATTATCTCTGCATTCAGCAGCTCAGAAAATATTTGTTGTTACCATCCCAGACTTCACCACTGTCTTTTCCTTTTGTAGCATTTGCTACAAGCATCCAGAATTAATACAGCTTAGAACAGCTTTAACACAAATTCTTCAGGTGTGTGCTTAATATTGACTTGCACCTTCCTCTTAAAGCTAACAAATGTTAATCTTGGGGTTTACAGTTACCAGTGAATCTGATTTTCTGTACATTTTGCTGCTGAAAAGTAGTAAATCCAAAATGAGGATGCACATGCTAATCGTATTCTGATTTGGGGAGATCTGAAAACAAAGTCTCCTGCTGTCAAGGAGCGTTAGTTTAAATCTCTGGTAATACCTTAAAGCTTCTTAGGGAAGAACCTGGGCTGCCTGTCTCTTCCATCGGCTAACTCGACCCTAATACACATTGGGACCAGCTGGTAGAACATGCTGCAGAACTTTTTACTTATCCTGGTAGGTTTTTCCTGTGCTTTGACAAGAGTTGATGCTCCTCCTTTCTTGAATATGTTTTTATTAAACATTCTTACAAAAACGAAATTGTATTTGGTCACATTTTATATTAACAATGTTTTAATAAAGTCACTTTAAATAGAACTGTCAAGGTTTTTGTGCTGTTTTGTATGCTGTCCTTAATACTCTGCTTTCCTCAGTGCCACTGGAGTTGTTTGGGGCATCTTGAATCTGCCTGAGAGAAAGCCAAGAATGATTTGATCCAGAATTCAGAAGCCAAATTTTTTAGATCAGGGAAAAAATAAAATCAACATGCTTCAGCTGTTTTTTCAAGCCTTTAAGTGAATCTCTTTGGGGAGGTATCCTTGCTTTATCATTTCATCTGACAACTGGGGACAGGATGAGATTTGGGAAAGACTAAAATCTATTTGTACTTCACTGTAATAGACTTAAACCTAAGACACACACTCTCCCACCAGTATCTCCAGGTAACCCAAAGCAGTACCTGGATCATTATTGCAGAAGCAATTTGAAAATTGCGTGTTGTGGTTTAGCCCCAGCTGTCAATTAAACACCACACAGCTGTTCCTTCACTTCACCCAAGCAGGATGGGGGAGAGAATGGGTTATGTGTGGGCTTTACAAGCATCTCACAAAAAGGAAGGTGCTAGCAGGAGGCTACTGGGTAGTCTCACTTCCTGCCTTTTATCATATGCAGCAAGTTCCCAAAGAGTAAGAGAATCAAATGTGCAGCTACAAGGATAGTTTTTCTTCTGCACGCTCACATCTACCTCTTCCAGAAATGTATTTGGAAAAACAAATTGGTTTATACTCGAACTGAATTTCCAACAGTTAAAAAGGCATTTGAAGAAGAATTTGGTTTGGAAGGACTCCACAGCCAAGTAAGGGTGGTATTCCAACTATATTTAGGATCTGGCCTACACATAATTTGCTTCAATCTTGTCTAAGCTCCCTCTCAACTTTTAAAAGTTCTCTCTTCTAAAGGCAAATCCATACCATCTGGGCACTCTCTCAGCACAAGGAGCCAGAAGGTCTAATGTATGAGTGAAGACTTGTAAGGGCAGAATAGAAAAGATACTGTGGCTGAAGAATAGTGATTGATTGATTGATTGATTGATTGATTGATTGATTGATTGATTGATTGATTGATTTAGTGGTGACTTTAGTGGTATTTGCTGAGGTAGGGACAGCCTTTGAGGTCATGGTTGTGGGTGCTGGTGCAGCACCTAGCAGGCAGAGTCCTGCTCATCACTCAGCATCAGCATCCCCCAAAGAGCTTGCAAGTCATATCCCTGGGATACAAACCTAACTTTGTGTTATTTACAGACGGACCCCTGGGCTTTGCTGTCCAATTTGCCCATCACCCACTTGAATCAGTATGTTACTGTATATTACTTTGAGATCAAAACCATAACGTGGTGACCAGTGACAGGACCTGAGGGAATGGCCTGAAGTTGTGTCAGGGGCAGTTTAGGCTGGATATTAGAAAAAAGTTCTTCACCCAGAGGGTGGCTGGGAACATGGCTGGGAAACTTGGACCCTATGCAGGATCAAGATACAGAGCTACATGCCCTTGGCAAGTAGCATTTGACTGGGATGCCAACAAATCAGAAAACACATAACTGCCCGGAAAATAGCTTACTGTAGTTTTCCTATAATGCTTGTCTTCAAAATGAAAAAAGGAATGAAAAAGAAAATAAAATGCATGGGGGAAGGAAAGAATCTTCTGTGATTTGTGGATGATTTGACTTCAGTGACCAAACTGAGGTTTACACAAGGGCCTGAACTGAGCCCTAGCTTCTCTTTTTACCAAAAGTGTTGAGTGCCAGTGACCCTGAAGTTCAATGGGTCATTTGTCTCCTGAGTTTGTTCTCTGAAGTCCAATAACCAGAGTTGAAGGCAGTCTTTGAAAATCTCCCACTTGCAGTAGGTGCAAATTATCTCTGGAGAAATCTTTTTGTTGCTGTGAAATGCTGGCTGCTATGAAAAGTTGCAGTGGCATCCTGATGGAGATGGAAGAAGAAAAGGTGATGGAAGAGGAAACGAAGTTCAGCTGGGAGGGGAAAATTCACCACGTGGGTCCTCTCCACCCTGACGTTTCCAAGCTATGTGAGCTGGAGCACTGGCTCCACTTAACATGGTGGAAAAATTTATTTTTACTTGTAGGAAGCCTGGGCTTTATTACAGCTGTTTGTTATTAAAGTTCTAACTGAACATCCTGCTCTCCTTGACACATTTTTCAGACCTTACATCTGCCAAGAAAGAAACTTCTGGTGTGTGCCTATAATCTTATGTTCAAGAAATCCTGCTCTGGCCTGAGTTTGTACTGATCCCTTTGGGTTCCACCCGTTTGGCTGCAGCTCAGTTGCTCCAAGGCAAGAATACTGCAAATGCTTGTGGCCAGTAATTAAAGCTTTTTTTCATAACTTCTCCATCCTGGAGAAACTGAGCTGCTGGCAGTGATTCAGAGCACGTAGGAGGGCACCTTTGAGCTCCCACCAGGCTGGCAGCAGTGCAGGCAGCAGTGGCTGCAGGGACTGAGGTTCTGGGAGCTGCTGCCCAGGGCTGTGCCTCTGCCTCCAGACCCTCAACACAACCAGCCTGCAGCCTGAGACACACTGAGCTGGCTCCAGAAACAGTCTGGCCAAAGTCACTGCAAAAGTACCAACAGATGAGAGTTTCTTGGCCCACCGTCCTGCCAACACAGGAGTACTGCTTCTTGCTTGTCCTCTGTTTCATCCTCTGTGGCTCCCATCTCACCCAGAGAATGGTTTAGCAGGCACTAAGAGCCGTATTAGTGAGAAAATGTAAAGCTGTGAGACATTTTAATAACACAGTGAGGCATCAGGGACCTGCTTTCACTGGGGCACACCTGGCATGTTAAATTTCATGCAGATCTTAACTGCTTTTCCTCCAGAAACTATTAAAAGAAGTTGAGAAAGGGAAAAAAAAAAATCCCAGATTTTGTAATTCTGAATGTTCAATCTTGGGGCAAGTTTTACCGTATCTCTACCACTAGCCTTGACCCAAGCTTTGAGTCAACCAGCTAACTTTGGCATCAAATCATTTGACTGTGGAAATCCCACAAAATTCCCAGGGAAGCTTCTCATCACTGAGGTTTGACAAGGAGCATTTCAGGAACACTGGTGACTGGCAACAAGCTTAGCAAAAATCAAAGTACCCTCCTGGATGTTCTTTTCACCATCTGGTTCAAAATCAGCCCTGGCTGGGAACAAGCAAATCTTGCTTATGTCTTTGAACCAATTTCTCCCCTCCAGTCACATGCAGTTCCTTGTCACTGATGTGTCCAGCACCTCTTGCCAGGAATGAATGACATTTTCTCCCTCCCTTCTCAACATGGTGTCACGGTGCCCCAAATGGTGGGGCCAGGCCCCTCAGGCCTACAGCCCGTGATGGAGGCTTCTCCCTGCCCCATCACTGGTCTGGGTCACTCCTGCAGACAAGCTGTCCCTTTTGGGCTGTCAGGGCTCTCCAGGGCTCAAGGGGTGGGTTGTTGTTGATGGATGGAGCAAGAACCAGGGGCTGGCAAAGTGGGCACTAGCTGACAAGCTTATCCAATCTGCTTCCAGCACTGGGCTTGCCCTTTTTAAGGGAGCTTTCCCCCTCAGGCTTACTCCCTAGCAGCAGGGATTGTTGCTGCAGCAGCAGCTTAGCAAAGGGCCCCGTGCCAGGATGGACACTTTCCCTTGGAGGCATTTGGCCACCAGTAGCTCATAAGCTAGGCACCAGAGCCCACCTGCAGCCCATTACTCCTCATGACCCTCAGCACAGAAAAGCCTTTCATCTTGAGCTGTTATTCCCTCTCCAGTTTTCTGCCTTCCTGCCAAAGCCCCCACCCCTGCAGCAAGCACCTTCATGGAGAGGCCACAGGAAGGCTTCACCAGTTATAGCAAAGTCTCCTAAAACATTCAGTTTAAAAACCCCTGGGCAAGCTTCTCACACATGCCTGGAAAATCAGGCACAGAAGCATTTGCAAAGGATGGTCATTAAAAGACTGCTGGATTTTTGTGGGCATTCTTTAAATATGTTAATTTTGTCTCTATCAACTGTATCAACATCCTTTCTCTCTCTCCTTTTTTTTCCTTTTTCTTTTTGTCCTAAAGAGTTCAGGGCTCTTAGATGAAAAGAGCCAGCCTTCGATCCCTCTGCTGGCATCAGCCTAACCACCAGGTCACCAGCCTTGCCCCTTGCCCCTGCCCTTTCCTCACACTGGAGCCAAGCCTTTTTCTCACTCCAACACCAGTCCCTGAAGCCAAACGACTTTCACCAGGGTAGAGCCAAAGAGTAGATGGAAAAACTGGGTTGTAATGATAATGTCCTGGTAAGGGGAGTTACATGATAATAAAAAACAGAATCAGGGGTGGCTTCTGAATCTGGTCTCACAGGTTTTATCCAGCAGTCAGTGACCTCAGTTAAAGAGGATTTCAACCGACAAGAAAAAATCCAACTCCTGACTTCTTTTAACTGTACAGATTCAGTTAAAATCCATAGAAGCAACATCACTGAGTTCTTCTTAGTTAATTTGCAATGAGTCCCCCAGGGTATAACTTTTGCTAGAAATGCCATTAGCATTTACAATTAAGTTCACTGTGAGGCACTTCTGGTTTTAATTATATAGCATTTATAATGCTTCTTCTGGCACTCTCTTAGCATGGAAAAAATGAACCTAGGGTGTAGAAAGATAAGCTATTAATTCCAGGGCTAGAAATGCCAGATCGGTATAGTTACAAACAGATTGCACTCTGTAACCCAGTCCAAACAGCTGGCCTTCAGTGTTCGGGCAGGAATGCACCAAATATGACAAAAATGTCTTTATCTGGGAAAACTAATTTTAGACACTTTTATTTTGGTCAGGCAGTAGAAATGCTTAGAGAAGAAATCATTAAATTTCCAATGAAATAGCTGTTTCTGTAGGATACATTGCACGCAGTGTTTCCACAGCAGCCTCCTTGTGTGTCTATCACAGGGAGGCTCTGGAGCTGCTGCTCAGCCCAACCTGACCAACACCCAGCTGAAACACATGGGCTCCAGGGAAGTTGCATCTGCCAGGGGCTCCCACAGGTCTGTGAGAGGTGATTGCCAGCACCTGTGGAGTCTTAGCTTCCAGACTAGCACACACCCCACATCATCACTCACCCTGGAGAGACAGAGGTCGGGCACTGCAGCTGGTGCGGGAGCACAACAGGTTCCTGCCCCATGAAAGGGGAAAATCCAACATTTCAGAGGTTCCCACTGCCTCAAGATAGGGCTGAGGTTCTTCACAGTTTAAATTAAGAAAAAGGACCAACAGCTCCAGCATCCTCCTGGCGCACAGTTGATGTGGCTCAGTCTCTTCTCTGCTCTTGCAGCTGTTTAAGGCTGAGACACTCCAAACCCACCTTGGCGAGGCTGTGACTCTCCTGAGACGAAAGGACCCAATGCCAGCTGTCAGACTGGCCCAAAAAAAGCAGGCAAGCCATACAAGAGCATGCACCACATATAGCTTTGTAAAGAGAGTGATTATAACCCAGTCACAGAGACAGTGAAAGCACATGGCACATAAACAAGTTGATACTGGAGAGGTGCACTGAAAGATTTTTAATTGACCCAGAGCTCGCTGTTTAAGAATTCATAGGCTTCAAGTTACTCTTACCATGTTTAAAATGAGTTTAACTCTAGCTTTTGAGTTTAACAAGCTCAGCACTTGCAACCAGCTACCTACAAAATGTGGTCAGCTCATGACCTCTCACAAACAGCTGATCTGTTTTTGTGCAGCACGTGTTCTCTTTCCATGCCCAGGTCATTGCAGGAGACAGCATAGCTCAAAACCAGTGGTGGTTGTAGGGAAGGGGCATTCACACTCCTGAAGGACACTGAGTGCCAACAGGATGCAAACAAGGATATACATATATTTTTAAACTCAAAAAACTGGGGCTTAGAAATGCTCACTCTTTGTAACAGCAACTGAAACACTGAAAATCTGCCAGCGGTACTGCTCTCAGCAAAACTCCAAGAATCAGAGTCAGCTCCATCTGTCATGTTGCTTCCAGAGCAGATTGTGGCACAGCCCAGCTCTTTGCTGTCCCTTTTGGCAGCAGCGCTGGGCCTCCACCCCAAAGCGCCTCCTCTTGCTCCGGTGCCGAAGAGATGGCCTGGGATGGAAGCCGTGGACAGCCAAGCTGCAGTGATGGAGGCATTGCTGTGGGACACCTCCACCCAAGTCTTTGCCTGCAAACTTGGAGTGACCTCAGATCCCTCGCCTCACCTAGAGATGCCCTTATGGGCTGTCCTGCAGGGATGCTGGTCGTGTGTGTGTAAAGCACATCCAAGCCCAAGGACAGTAACACTGACGTTTGTTGTCATTTTTGAGGACCAGTGAGATGAAGGCCATGGGGACCCGTGAAGTGGGCTTTTTACATATGAAATAGAAAATGAAAAGAGAAATAGAATATGAAAACCTCCTGGACAGAGTAGCTGCTAATAACCATGGTGAAGATGAGGTGCTCATGGCCCTCCTGGCCTGTCTCAGCCTCGGTGACACCAGTGATGGATGGCAGTGCCCCCCTTCCTGAATTACTCAGAGCCCACAGTTCTTCTCTGTGAAGAGCCAAAGAGGACACCCACCCCTGCCTCAGCTGACTGCATGAGGTGTAACCCAATGAATGAGCATGCCAATTTTGTTATTACAGGACATCATTTTTTGCAGTGTTGAAGTTATTCCAAAGAACTGTCCTGCACTGAAATCCTTTGGATATTCTCTTGACGATGCAAAATACATCAAGACTTCCATTCAGAGACTTTCAGTGAAAGCAGTGGGCTGTGATCCAGGCATCAGCTCTGGCTGAATGCCAGCACACAGCTCAAAGCATCATTTTAAACTTCTGAAAAGCTGCAAAAACATCAGCTGAAGTCACTTGGAAGCAGCCTCATGGTGGGAAGGACAAGAAATAGACCTTTGTAAGTCACTTGAGATGGTGGCAAAGATGCCTTTCTGGAAGTTAGCTAAGACACAGGCAGAGTAAATGTCCCCACACTGTGATAGGCTTCATGCTGGGACCTGCACAGGAATGCTGCTGTGGGATGAAATTGTGGCTGTCCAGTTTACCACCAGCATCCCCAAATCATTTCCCACACTGAGGTGTCCTGCAGAGGTGGCACCCACCAGTATGCAGTAAGGCAAGCCTTTGCTGAAGCAGTAGACTTTATGGAGAAACTTAAATTAAAAATATGCTTACAAACAGAAGAGACTGCCAAGCTGCCTGAGAAAGAGTTTTCTATAGTCCATGGATGTTTCAGGACACTCACACAAAGTGGGACACGACCTGGCACATCCCAGCTGTGTGTAGTTGGTGGCCATTTCTCAGAGAGTTCCCAGTTCTCAGCAAGGGCACTCACCCTCACATCTCTGTGTGCTGTGGTTCTGGCAGGCTTTTGCTGCCCTGAAATGGAAATGTTTTCCTGCTTGGAAAACAGGGGCTTATTGTGCCTTCAGGGGAAGGCAGACCCGTCATTTCACCGTTGCTGGTGCTGACAGAAAGAGAGGCAGCACCTCCACAGTGCCTGCCACAGTGCACATTTGGGGCCAGCTTTGGAGCTGCTGGATGCACCTTCTACTCACAGATCCATAGCTTTTTGTTCATTTTTAACCTGCTTTGCAAACACAGCTGAACATCCTGCCCTTCACCCAGAGGCAGTAACGAGGTTTCTCCACTAAGGATGTCCCACTGCAGGCCAGTTTTGCAGCTTTCACAGCGACCTGCAGGGCCTTGGGTCAGGGGGACACTGCTGGGCTCTGGTAGTCACCCCACCGTGGAGCACTGCACCCCAGTGTGACTGCCAGCAGGGCCAGCTGGAGCAGACGAGGGCATCGTGTGCTGCCAGTGCCAGGATGGAACTGCCACGTCTAATTTTAGCCTCTGGAGCCCTGAAAGCTCTCTTGAGCTGCCACATATCTTGATAAATTGTTTAAGTCAATGCTGCTCAGCCTAAAACTGGCTTTCAGGTGGAAAAGGCTAAGTTCTGAGTGTTACACACAAATTTGGCTGGAGCTGAAGGTGTCTGCCTTCATGAGGTTACCCAGGGCTTTGGAGGCTTGTAGGGACTGTGCACAAAGTGAGACGTTTTGTTTTCTCGTGCAAACTTGACTGAGAAGAAATCAGCATGTGCAATGTAAATGAAAGCTGGAAGCATGGAAATGAGGAGAAAATATCTGCAGGGTACAGAACTTCCTTCAGGTCTGTGATTGGACACCAGGGACAACTGGTTCCTTGTTTCAAGGAGACCAATCACATTGTGGAGACTTCAACAATCTACACAGCAAAGGGACCAGCTGGAAAAAAAAGGCATTTTACAGCAAGGTTTGCATTGCATTGCCTGCTTGGCCCTGCCACTTGGACAATATTTAGAGTTTTGAAGTCTGGCTCCTGTTTAGAGGCAAAACAAGTGGTGCAGGATTGATTGATAGGCCTTTGTCATGACAAGGTTTGTTGCTCTGGCCCCGGGAGGCTCTTCCTTACAGCACCACAGCCCCATTCCCACATGGATACACATGCACATTCCTGTGTCTTTGCCTTCAGAGGTCCATGAAACACAAGGGAGGTTTTTTGCCTTCCATGTGAATGAGTAACTGGAGAAACCGCATTTTGCCCTTGGGACAGAGGTGAGTCCATGATTACAGGCAATTTTCTGTAAAGGGCACAGGGGCTTTGGTACCCTTTCCCAGTTAATTGTGAAATTGGATAATCATGCATGGTGAACCAAAAGTTGGCTGTCAGCACCTTCAGGGGACCAGCTGCCTCACTACCAGCAGTTGTGACTGAAGCCTTGCATACAAACTGTGCGACATACCTAAAACACATGTATATTTCTATATAAAAATCATCACTCATATTATATATTTTATATTAGGTATATAAGCCTACCTTAACATACATGTTAATATGCTTCTGGAGCAGTAGATTTCTATTTCTCCCTTCTCTATCTCCCCATCTGAGAGATGCCTGAGAGCAAAGAGACTATGGAGAGAAAACAAACAATGCAGCTCTAGAAAGCTGATGTTAGGTCTTCATAGATCTAAATCAGAACTTTCCACTCTTGGGTAGTTTGGTGTTAATGCTTTTCAAGAATTGGTTGTTAATGATCAGGAAACTACTAAATTAACGACTCTGGAGAGTTAATTGGCTGAACACTTTCAATCATTTATTAGGGAAGGAAATCCTTGCCTGTAAACAAAGCCAGTGTAGGGTTATTTCATGTCAGGAGTGGTAACAACACATCAAGACATATACAAACCATGATTAAGGGCCACTGAAATTATCAACAGGGTTTAGACTTCAAAAATGAATTTGGATTGATCTTTATTTGTATTCAGTTTTCTGAAGCTTTAAGACTTGCTCTAATGCCGTTTTATAGATACTCTCAGTAATCATAGAAGCTGAAACTTCCAGTAAAAATCCTGACAATTTTTACTTTCTCAGAGGCTTCTGGAGGAAATTAAATTCTATGGCACTGACAATGCAACTGCAAAGGCTGCCAGCAAGGAAGGCGCCTTTCTAATCCAGACTGAAATTCTGAGCAGCAGTGGAATGATTTCCACCCCACATGAGGCAAAGAGCATCTTTTCCATTAGCCCAAATTGTGAGTCATGTCTTTCTGCCATAAGCAGGGCAAAGGAACTATGTCTGGTGTCACTTGGGCCATCTTAGGTGCCAGGTGTGGCAGGATAATGGAGAAACTTGCTGTAGTTTATGGGTGGACAAAAGGACAGGGCTGTGTTTGTCTTTGGCAGGCGTATTGTCCCCATGCTTTGGGTGTTGTGGGAACATCCCTGCACCTGGGCACTGCAGTGGGCTCCAGCAGCTGCCTGCCCAGCCCCTCACACCATCCTCATCAGGGTGTCTGGGGTGCTGCATGGCTGCATCCCGGCAGCAAAGCATGCGTGCATGTGGCCCTTCAAATGGGCTTTGGCACTGTGGGAGATTTTTATACTCAAAAATAGGCATCTGTTTTTAGGAAATGTAGAAATTAGGTGGCTGTCCTTGAGGATATGCCTTGAAGAGCATGAGCGCAGTATAAATGCAAAATCTGTACGCAGTTGGGAAATTTCTTTCCAGTGTCATCCATAAGTGTTTGATTAATTAGATTGCAATGTTTTACTGGAGGTCTCTATAGGCTGAAATAATGAAGAAATGTGTCCTGTCCCCAAAAACTGCCTACAGGCAGCCTTCTTCACCAAGAAGGAATTGTCCCATATATCATTCCTCAACATCAGTGAGCTCTATGAGACACTCAGCCCCCCGATAAATGGGTCTCTTCTCCTCAGAACTTTTGGGGTGGTGATGGAGCCTTTGCTTCTGGTTCCCAAGACTTAAACCCATGATCATTGTGGCTGTTTATGTCTTACACTCTTCCATCATCCTGGAAGAAGGAAGCAGCACATTTGCTCCCTAGTGGGCCAGGCAAGCTGTAATGCCACCCAGTTAAGCCAGACTCACTGTGAAATGTTTGCAGACTACAATGCGAGCTGCTGAGGGAGCTCTCCAGCTCCTTGCAGATTCACCATCCCACACACAGCCCAGAGCTCATTTTCTTTTCCTCACACTGAATTACGTATCTTTTCCCCAGGAGTTGTGCTAACTGCATAGTGACTCCTTTTCAGCCTTCCAGCCAGCCGTAAACCTGGTTTTGGTCAAAATTTTTCTACTGTAGTTCTTGTTGGCTCAGAAATTTCAAGCTCAACAAGCTTGAAATTTCCTGCCTCAGGAAGGAATAACAACTCTCTAAAAGAGTGCTGTGGGTTCTCTTGGAGAAGTATTATCCATGAGGTGCAGAGAAAGCTGGACTTATTACAAGGATCAGAAACTGAAACAGCCTTTGTCATGGCAGGACTAAAGATGTCTCAGACCTCCTGGCTCCAACAACATAACCCACAACTTGGCCCGCTGTCACTGTGACATGGCACGTTTATTAGGACACTTCTCAATCTGTGTTTCTTGTGCTCAAAAGTTTTCCTATCCCAGTTCAAGAAAATGCATCATATATGATGTCTCTGTAAGGAATAAATTCAGACAGCGTCCAGCTGAACCTGGTAGGGCAGAAAGCTAAGCTGATGCTGCAGCTGATTTTGACTCATCCACTCCACTTTCCCTACGGACATGAAGAAACTCCTCCCTGAAATGGGAGAAATATTCATGCAAGTTTCAATGCTGGAGAAGAAATCTATGAGGATGTCAGTGTCTGTACAACAACCTCCTTGAGTTTTGTCTCCGCTCTCCTTGACCCGTGTCCTGGTAGAACTTTCAGTAAGCTATTTATCAGGTAAATAGATAAACCAGCCATCATTATATCAACATATGGTGACAGTGACTGAGAGCTACCCTATTAGTTGCTGACCCCATTTCTATTTCAGTCACTTGGCATGTCCTCCAGGAAATGAATGGGATCAGTCATGATAAATCCATTTTCTCTGGCACCAGATAATCTGCTTTCAAGTTGGAGCAGATGCTGAGATGCCCATGCTGGCAGCCTGCTGCTGGATGATCAAGGGGCTGTAGTGCAATGTGACTGCATCCCTGAAGACTTGTGTTGACTCCCCTTTGTACAATAAATGGTTCTGCTACTTGGTATTGTGTCCTAAAATGCCCTGCTGATACATCAGAGAATGGGTCAGGTTGGAGGGGACCAGAGGGGGTCATCTGGTCCAGCCTCCCTGCTCAAGCAGGGTCATCCCAGAGCACCTGGCGCAGGATTGTGTCCAGGCAGTTCTTAGACACCTCCAGTGAGGGACACTCCACAAATTCTTTGAGAAATACGTCCCACAGATTGTTTCCTGAATGAATAACAGCCTTGAATTTGGGTGTAAAACCAATGCAGAAAGGCTGAGTGTCTAACAACCAGAGGAGACTGGAGAGAGGTAAATGCTATTTGAGTTACTCAAGGGTTTTGAACCCAGACCTCCTATTTCAGCTCCAGTCACTGGGACATGGGACACCACAGTGGTGGTTGGGATCTTCTCAGCTCCCTGTGCTGGAGCTACTCTGCTTTGCAGTGAAATGGGGCAGTCCTTTGGGAGGTCAAGGCAGTTCTTTGAGAGGTCAAGGATGGAGGGAGTATGCAAGCATTGAAAAATATGATTTGCTGGTGCTGCTAGTCAGACATAGAGAATGCTTGCCATAAAACACTTAATAGTCTAGAGGCAGAGAAACTGCATCCCAGCAGTGGGTGTCCTGAGTGCTGTGCTGAAGAGTTGGACACAGATTTTTCTCTCTGGCCCCAGCAGAGCTCAGTGTCCTGCACAGACACAGCTGGAGCTGGGGGCTGGAAGAGCCAGGTGTGTGCCTGCCCCACCCTCCTGAGAAGAGAAGCCAGCTCAGCTTGGACCCCAGCTGCCAGAACCCCTTCCCAAAGCCTTGCAGCTGCCATCCCCCTCACTCAGCCCTGGCACAGCCCCACAAAACTGTGGGCATTTGAGCAAGGAGGACAGAGGAATCCATGGCGCTGGAGCTGGAGTGCCCTCTCAGAGAAATGTGGCTGCTTTCCCTTGGGACATTTTGTTTTCATTTTATTTGTGTCCCTGGGACCCAGCTGCTTAGCAACTGGATAAAATTGTCACAAAATGCTGGCATTGCCCCCCTCACCAGAGCAGTGGCCGGACTGTGTCCTTGAGGGGGCTGTCTGCCAGGTGAGGTGGCTGCACAACACTCAAGAGGGGACCCCCATGCCTCCCTTTTTTTTCCTCTCCCAAGGTGGGAGGGAATTTGGCATGCATGGCAAACACTGCACTGCAGGTAAGGCATGTAGTTCCATCTGTCCCTGGGGGCAAATGAAACATGGACACTTTTTTGATCTGTGATAAATGCTTTTTCCTCTCTGAAGGACCAGGAAAAAAAAAGCACACTTCAAGTAGTCCAGTGAAGTACCTGAAAAGGAAAGTATTTACCACTTCTGCTGTATACTTGGGGGAGATGAATACACCATCTTACTTTGGTTCAGGGTTTTTTGATTGAAAAAAAAAGGAAAAAAATGACAAGAGTTATAGCTATATATTCCTTGGGCCAGAAAAGAACAGGCATGTGTCTAATAGCCTGCTGCTATCTTTGCCCTCTTTGAGTCTTCTGCCTCTGTGGATAATACTCAAAGAGGTATCCAGGCTGCCCAGGAGGCCAAATCCTGCTCAGTGGAGCTCACTTCCTTTAGAGAGTTATGCAAAGGACAAAGGATGAAAATAAGAGATTTTAGGAGAGCAATTTATAACACACTTGCCCTTATAAGTGCCTGACGTGCAAAAGATAGTTGCTGGCAATTGCTGACATCTTGTATGTTTACCTCAATCAGCAAGTATTTATAATTAATTTTTAAAATGCTGAAGTTCCAGCCTTGCTGGGAACATTGCAAACTGCCCTCAGCACTCTGATGTGCTTCCAAAACATATGCTGCCATAAGTCAAAAAGCACAAAGACTCACATATTTCAGGGGGGGAGGTGGAGTGATAATGCAGTTCAAATGAAAACTATTTAGATAACTCATCTCTATCCACAAATACTTAATTTTCATGACTGGAAGCAACCACAACTATTATAAATGGGGTGAACTGCCACATCCCTTCTAGTATTTTTCCTACCTGACGCCACAGCACCACAATATGGAGGATTTGCCAGCAGTGGGATGGCCAGGTTTCACTTTTTTCTTTCCCCCTCACTCCCCCCGCAATGCCTCGTGCACCACCTGTGCTGACACATGAGTTTGCAGGCTCCCAAAAGACCTGGTGAGGCTTAAAATAGGTCTGTAACAAAACCAAAAAAACCACAAACAAGCAAACAAACAAACCCAGGACACCCACCAAAAAAAAAAAAAAAAAAAGAAATTCAAACCAAAACAAAGAAGATGCAGCATTGCTGAGCCACTCTTAGGGAGCTTTTTGAAGAAGATTCTGACCACCCTTGTGCCCACAATGTTTACTGAAGGTTTCTGTCTCTGTTTGTATGGAGAAAAGGCAGAACACAGTTTCACAGTTTTTCAGATTTTTTTTTTTTAAGGCAGTTTTTCTTGGTAGTTTTCACTATCTATCTCCTGTCTGGCCTCAGCAACAGGCTGGGAAGAAAACCTACTGCAAGGCAGGAAAATGCCAAATCTACCATCATGGTGGTTAGGGTAGTGGAGGTGGTGGGGCTTGGGGCAAAGCCCAAATGAATACCCTCACAAAAGGCTCATGCCTTGAGTTGATGTTGTTCCTTTAAACTCAGAAGTGTGCCATGTCTTGGAGCACTTCCCAACATCTTGGGGTGCTGAGGTGGCTGAGAGGACACAGGGGAGCAGAGGAGAGTCAATCAGCTCCAGAGCAGCAGCCAGCTCCTGCTAACATCTAACCTAAGGCTTTAGCAGCACAATTAGGGTGAGATTTTTATTTTGTGAGGTAGTGGGAAAGCATGCTCAGATTGCAACCCTGTAGCTAAGTGATTCTTAGTTTTTTCCACTCATATAATTATGAGGAATGACTCCTATGTTCCCCATTAATGTTGCTATTAGCAGACAAAGCAGGGCTTCCCAGCATGAGCCATTCTTGCTAATAAAGTCTGTGTGCACCACATTAGGGAGTGTACCACTCCCAGCTTTCAGAGCACTGTAAGGGATTTACCATCGCTCCTCTAATGGTACAGAGCCAAATATATCTGCATCTCATCTCATCTCATGTCAGAGAAGGCAGCAAGATCTAGCTTCAAGGTCCTTGATTAAAAGAAAAGAAGAGCAGCAAGCCCAAACTCCTGCTTCTGGGCAAAGCTGTCTTCCTGCTCTAACACCAGGCAGGTGCAGTGCTGAGAAGGATGATTGTGCTCAGGTGGGGCTGTGAAATCAAACGTCTCACTCTCCCACTCAGTCACTCACAGGAACAGTGCAATAGCACACAAACCCCCCACCTCATCAGGGATTATATAATTCTCCATCTTCAAGCCACAAAAGTTACTGCCAGAGTTATTTTTCCCTTTTTAAGGTGGGCCTTGCTCCAGTGCAGAAAGGAAATGGTCTAGCACACAGGACAAGGGGGAGCAATTACTGTTCTTCACCTTGATATTGGCAAGGCTTTCAGCACAGGCATCTGTAATATCCTTCCAGCCAAAGTGGTGTGACAGGGACTGTGCTGCAACAGAGCCTAAGTGGCCATGGAGCAGCCCAGTTGTACCTGTAACTTCTCTTGTGCTTAACTCCCTCATCTGCCCTCTGCTGTGGCTGTGGGTGTTGTGTAAGCCCCAAGGCAGGACTGGGCTCTCTGCAGAGAGCTGGCTCCCCAAGAAAGAGGCTGATTCCTAAAAAACTCAGACGTTATCTCTCAAGTTCCTTGTGGTACAGTCAGCAGACAACTTCACCGAGTGGGCAGAAAATTCCTCAGGTATTTTTTTCTTAAATGCATGAATTTTGTTTCCAAAGCCAAGGAGACTTTTGCCTGTACCTCATTGCTCCCACCTTTATTTATAGCTTTTGTATAGCAATCCTGGTTTCTCAAGACAACACCAGCTCTGTGGAGAGGAAGAGGAAGGTACACTGGTAATGCCTGGTATTGGGACATCTCTCTTCTACAGCACAGCATGTGCAGAACAGTATATTGCAACAAATTTGTATCCACAACTAAGATTGTACAGTGACCCAGTTAAGGATCTGTGATTTGGGGATTTTTTTTTTTGTCTCAAGTGTGTGGACAGTCTGGATTTTAATCCAAACTTTCACAAATTTAGATAGCTTTTTCTGGTGCTGTAGAAGTGCATACAATCAGCACATCTGAAAATCAATACACCTCATGGGGCTGAGTACCTCAGTTAATCAAATACTGCAACCATCAGCTTTTGCTCATCTTCCAGCTAGCACCAGAGTATTTTCTGCATAGTTACAACATTATAACTGCTAGAAAAAAAAAAAAAGTCAGTATTTTAAACACCATGATCTGTATGATTTTTCATTGTTTGAGCTTCACTTTTACTGCAGCTTGATTTTCTTTTCTGATTTGTTCATTAGGTCTAAATCCAGAGAAAACAAAACCCTGTCTGTCTCAGTGATCCCGGACAGTAGGGAATGCAAGGCTAGCCTAGGGCCATCTGTTACACTGCAAGAAAGGTTTTAGAAAACAAAGCCAGACAGTTGATTCATTATAAAATAGACAGAAGTTATGAAGATTATCATGGAAACAAATCCTATGAAGACCTCTTAAGTCCCTGGCTGCTATTACTGTTATTTTTTAAGTCAGCACTGGCTACCCACATCACATGAATACTGTATAAGTCACAGATGCAAAATGGCATCTGCAGAAATCAGGACCTTACCAATGGATGCATTTAGTTAATCTAAAACGATTATAGTTGCTCTTCTGGAGCATGGTTGATGTGGGACACAATCTTGGACTGCCTGGAGGAAAACGGCCCCATGCAACCGTTCACTGTCTCAGAGGCCACGTGTTTCTCTGAACTGTGTGCAACTGCAGAGTGGGACACTCTGGCTACACTGCAAATGTGAAGCAGAGGAACTTTGCTGGTGGCAGAGGAAGGACTAAGAAAAGGCAAGATGCAATAATTATTCCCCAAAGTATACCTCTGATGAATGTCAAACTTAGCTTAAGCATCCTTCTAAGGAACCCTGGACCTGGGACCACAACTATTAACAAGTGAATTTTCACCCAGAGAGTCCCTGGCCTTTCTTTGTCCACAGTTCACCAGACTGCAATTCATGTGGCTACGATGGGGTACTTGTCATGTAGCCACACATTATGCCTGGAAATAAATTCCAAACTGAACAAGTTTTATGCAACCTTGTATTTTTGAAAGCACCTTAGAGTAATCAGTAGCCAAGCAGCAATAAAGACTTTTAATCACTGTAGTCTGCATTATGTTGAAACTAAACAAAATCCTATTTCATAAAAACCTGTGGTCACTCAGGAACAATAGTTTCAGCCTGCTTGAGAGGAACGTGTGACCAATCCAAATGCTCAGTACCAAATCTGGTATCAGGCTCTACCAAAACCACGTGATCTGGCACATGAACTCATTCACAGGGCTGGAGAACCAAAAGGAGGGGCAGCATACATGTTTCTCTGCAGGAAATCTCCTGGTGAAGTTTGCATGTGAAGAGGACCTCAGCTCTTGGGGCAAAAGTCTTGGCAGCAAAGTCACAAGAAACTCCTGGCATCCAAATCAGACTTCTTCAGATGTTCATTGCCAGGTTGATAAACTAGCATCAGAAAAAGATCAACTTTACAAAAAAGTATTTCAGGCCCTTCCTCCCCATGTCTTTCCCCAAATGAGAGCCATTCCAAAGCAGTGCTTTGCTCTGAATTGACCCCATGCAGCGAAAAGGACCTTTGTTCACTTGGCTTTTACATCCTGTCATCAAGGAGAGACCTCAGCCAGCAGGAAGGAATAAGGCAAAGCTCTCCAAGCACTAGATGCTGGAAACAGCAGTTACTTTATCTGCATCCCAGTCGTCCACATGGGTTCCCACATTTCTTTTGCCTGGGAACTCATTGTGCCTCACCCCAGGAAGCTTTGGCTTAGTGCGAAATGAGAGATAGCTCACAGCAACAGGGAGACAAGGGGAGCACAAGAAAATAAGAAAGCTGTGCTGAGCAGTGTGAGAAGAAAATGACAGACATGCACAGGCTAGGCTGATCTGAATTCCTAGGGGATTCAGGGGGAGTGAAAGACCCCCCCCACCCGATCCCCATCTGCTCCTTCCTCTTTCCCCCACTGAAACCTGGCACCCAAGGAAGGAAAAAAAGCAGAGAATATAGAAAGGGGCATGGGAAGCTGCCAATGTGCCCCAGGGCAAGGGAGGAAGGAAATAGCGTGGCAGGGATTTAATCAGTGTGTAGGCTATGGCAGATACCCCCTGCACTCTCATGGACACCTGAAGTGTCATGCAGAAATACTCCAGCTCTTAGAAGAGGACAAAGCTGAAGAGAAACCCCATCATTTTGTCAGTGTTTATGAATCTGTGCTCATACCTCGCCTATATTCAGGTTAATGAACTCCTTGTTTTTCACACTCAGTGCTTGGAATACTCCTGAAATGAGAAAGGGACACCAGTACTATAAATACACCTCATTCATATTCATGCAAGAGCTCTGCATCCCACAACTGCGAGTGGCCACGCCAAGGAGAGGGAAGGCCTGGCGCAAAGGCAGATTGCTCAGGATTGCTTGGTGGTAGCAGCTCCTCTGACAAAGCAAAGTCCTTGCAAGAGGAAATGCCTGGCTGACTTAAGGCCTTTATGCAAGGCTGACTTCAGGATTTATCTGGAAGATGTGTCCTGAATGTGCTGAACAGTCAGATTTGGAGGACACTCTGAAATCAAGCCAAGCAATTTGCATTTCTTTATATATCTTATTTTACTTCTATCGCTCAGAAATTTAATAATTCTATTGCTACAGTCAAGCCAGAAAGTAAAGAGAAGAACAAAAGCAAAAAAATCAGTGAAGAAAGTTGATTTTTCTTCTTATAGAGTGAATTGGGTTTTATTTGAATTCAGAGTCACGCTAATGATCACTTTATCCAGCCATTTATCCAGTCTTTTAACCTATCTCTGCTACTGCTGCTTTGTAAAGAGAGTGACCCTGTGCCAGAAGTGAACTGAGGTGTTGGATGCCTTGGTGTACAGGGAACCACACCTGAAGCCAAAAGGGAACAATATTGTGTAAAAGGCACAGGAGATACCTGCCCAAGCACATGCCAATTTTCTCTTTCCATGAGGCACAAATAATATTTGAACCTTGAACTTGCATGATCCCAAACGAAGCTCCTGGGTGAGCCACAAGAAGGGTTACAACATGGGCTTCACCAGCATTCTTTACATGCCTTCAACATTGCTGCGGAGTTTATGTAGCAAGCTCTATTCACATGGGGAAATTTTCCATTAGCAGCAGAACATTTTTCACGTTACAGGAGAAAAGCCATCCTAAATGCAAATGTTAACACAGCTCCTTTCTGCTAGCCTTGCACTTGATCTCAGATATTGTGCAACAGATATGCTCAACAGCCAAAAGCAGAAGAATTTCTTTTTAAAAGGGGATGAAATTCCAGAGGAAGGAGATACTCACGACTCGCATTCTCCAGGCGTATTAGGCAGTTCAGAAAATCATCAAATTCAATCTGGAACTGCTCATCAGAGTATCGGAGGACAATCAGTTGCAGCAGGTAATTGTTGAGCTGGTATCCTTCCCAAAGACACACACAAAGAAAAAGTGAGCAACCTCACATGTCAGGGGGAATCTACAGATCTCTACTAACTAGCCTAGAAAACCACTTAATGGGAGGATACTCTGTGGCAGACATCTGTCCAGAAGGAGATCTAACCACAAAGTTCCTTAAGTTTGCAATGAATAAAAAACCCTGAACAAGATATTTTTCAGGCACTGCAGTTTCTAGTCCATGCACACTGTGATGTATAAGAGACCATTCTGGTTTCTTGAATTTGGAGGGATTTCTGCAAAATTATTTTCTTTAATAAAAATAAGTTGTGATGAAATACTAATGCAGTGATTGCTCTTCATAGCAGCTTACTCAGTATTCCTTCAACCCTTGAATGTAGATTCTCTCTGAAGTGGCTTTTTTCAGGATCCAACCCTGTACACGTGCAGCCCTGTTGAGTTTAACAGAGCTCAATAAAATACAGAGATTGCTCTGACTGCCTGCCCTTCAGGACTGGCGGTACCTGGGGCAAAACTACCCTACTCAATGTGCCCAGGTTCTCACTGGGGTTTAGACCTCCTCTCTATCCAGGAGCTTCTGGCCTGTGTGATTGTCCTCTTCACCCATGCTGATCTGCCTGACAGGTTTACCAGATAAAATGCTGAGCTTGTCTTACCTGCAGCTTTAAGAGCGCCACGAAGCTCATAAGAGGACATGGAGCCAGATTTATCAAAGTCAAATTGAAGAAAGATACTCTGTTATGAAAGGAGCACACAGAAAGCTCAGTACTGGTATATGAAAGGGAGCACAGATATGGCACAGAAGGGCAAGGTGTTTGTCTCCAGCTACATAGTATAAGCACTTAAGAAAGCTGACAAGACTTTGGTCTAGATCCAGTCTGATTTTATAATGGAGGAGCAAATCTTGGTCCCTATTCTCTTTGTCATATGAACAGGTTGTTGTGACTTAAACAATTACTGCCAAATCCAAGCATTAAAAAATACTGAGATTCTCTTCATTAAAAATGTCATGATTTTCTTAAAAGTGATTTTAACTGGAAAGATGCATTGTTCTCTGTTAACTCTTAACTGACACATTCTCTTAATCTTCTTTCATGTTTTTCTCCATAGTTCTGATCACTAGAGAAAAACTGTTTAACATGATGTTAATATTGTCACTTACTCATTTGCCTCTAAGTACAAAAGGTCTGAATAGACACATTCATGGCACAACCAAGAAAACTGGTCAAACAGTTTAAATTTTGACCTAAATATTAAGCAATTTTCAAGCTGGAGTTAAATTCCATCCTTTTATTGAGACGACAAATACGACTCTCCTTTGGAATATGAGTTATGTGGAGCTGTTGTCACATTCAGCTTAAAATTTTCCAGCAAATATATGCTCAGATCTGCCTGGAGGATACAAGAACTTCTCAAGCCCCTTGTTAAAACACAGTGTCTCCTTTGTTAAGAGATGTGGCATTAGTACCCAGAAAATTGTTGGCCATTTCTGATGGGCTAGACAAGAAGCAAAGAACGGCATATTTTGAATGCTTGGTGAAGCATGAATTCAGAAAAACCTATTAATGGCCATAAGGAAACAATTATAATGACTTTTATTTGACTATTCAGTCTATGATTGATTCTGCAAGCCTACTTATTCTTACTGCCATATACAGTGGCAGGGAAATGTGTTTAAAATTAGAATCAGTACTTTCCCAGACTTCAGTACAGTTGACTCCTGAGAGATCAGTAACGAAAATGCAGTGACTTAGGAAATTATTGTTTCCTAGTAGTCATGAATCATCACTTTCTTCTTCTGTACAACAGCAGTTATGGAAATTCCTTAAGTTTCCTTTTGATTGGCTTGCTTATTAGTGTCCATTGCATTCTTTATCCCAAACATAGTTGATTAGCTTACAAAAATCTCAGTTATTTCTGGAAAACCATTATGGTTTATCATCATGGAAAGCTAAGAATGTCTTTGACTATCCAAAACAAACCTCATTCTTCTAAAACATTTGTTTTGTGTTAAAATTCATGGCTTGAACACACTCCTGTCTCCATTTTTGTCTGCATATACCTAATAAACTGCTCAGAAAGCAGCTAATAAAAGGAGGAAAAATTACAGTGGATAATGTCACCTACTATCCATTTCTTCATTTTTTCCCAGAAGACTTTGAACTCACTGAATTCCAGCTTCCCGTTGCCACTGGTCTGGTAATATGAACTAAGGAAAAGGACTTGCCATATGAAAGCCCAGATTCAGTCTGAACTTATCAGAGTAGTTCCTTTAAGCAGAAAACGTTAAGTTGACTGGAAAGCCTATGATGCTGCTGAAACTGGCATTGGGATTTCTCATGAGGTAGAGCTCCAGCAGTTACAGTCATGCCTGTGGCTGTGATACTGCAGGAACATTATGTGATATAAAAACACAGCTGAGAAATTCAGGCACTACATGGGGAAGAAAGATAGATTATTCTAAGGCAAGAACAGTTTGGGATGTAAATGGGATATAAATGATTCAGAGAATTAAACCACCTGATTAAAACAAATTGCTACTGTTTCCAAAGGAATTAGTCAACCAATGTGGGGTTCAGTATTTTTATCTAGAGACTGGACTGTGTTGCAATGGCTCAGACAAAAATTAATGTGAGTAGTGGGGTGAGACTGGCAAAATGTGGTCCTTGTGGTCTGAAATAAGCAGTTCTAGGAGGCAAAGATTAGATCTTCCTGGCCTTCCCTCTGCCTGAAGTGAGGGACTCATTTCACTGAGTTAGTGATGCCCCCCAAGTATAGTTCACTTCCAGGATGAGGAGCCTGCTCTGAAATGCTAAATAAGGAATGGTCCCATTCCCCTTCCTTTTTCCATCTTGCCAGGACAAAGCCCTTGCTCAGATGAGCATTCACAAAGGTCAGAACACGCCAAGTGGGGTCTAGCTAACACCTGCTCTTATTTGAGCACCTATGCTGGTGACATTATTGAGGGCACCCAGAGATCCCAAGGACGTTCTCACTTCTGCAAAGCATTTTTTTACCCAGCCAGGTTCCTCTTCCCAGGGTCATGTAGAACGCTGTCCCTGCTCCTCATCACCACATGGTGACCATTGCCAGGGGATTCAGTAGCATGTGACACAGAGGAGACTGTGCCAGCATTGACTTGGGTTTGCATTTTTATGGTTTTTCTCCTCCATTGTGCTCCAAATAGCATGTCCAGAGTAGGATGATTGTGTCTGCGTTCCTTGTGCTTCCAAAGCAGAGGAAGAGATGTCTCCCCATTTATTCAAAACTATGCAAAGATTTGCTTGGAAGCATTGCAAATCACGGAAACTATTTAGTTGTATCCTAAACAGTAAACCTAGAACTGCTGCCATGCTCCAGGGTCAAGTGCAGGCCCTGGCTCTGTGCCAATACCATGTAAGGGTGAGATGTGATCATGGACCAGCTCCCCACTGAGGCTTGGTTTTTAAGCAAGGAAATTTAGAATTAGTCCCCTGTTTCTCATTGCAAGTGCAGGGTGACTAATCTGCATTGAATTTTAATATTATGAATTAGCTTTCACAGGATAAAATTTTGTCTGGTTTGGTTTTTTTCTCAGAAGTGTTTGAATGGATGTTACCTCTGTCACAGACTGAAGCAACAAAAGCAAAAGACATCTCAGCTGAATGAGCAGGACATAAACCAAGCATTAGATATCTGCCTAGGTAGGACAGTTTTGTCTTATATCTAACAAAACTGTTTATTGGGAAAGCATACTGCAAAAGTAGCTCTACCTGAGGGAAAGCCATGCTAAGCAGACTCAGCAGGAAACAGAGTTCTGCAAAGGACAGATCTGGTGGGGAAGCACCAGGGCTGTGATTCATCTCACCTGTGATGTCTAAATGAGCAGTCATTTAGCACCCCTCAGTTAGGTACATCCAGAACAATTAATTACACCACCTCTTTCGCTATCTACAAAGGAAGTCTAGAAAGCTGGCTTAGATGTAGATGCCTACACCACAAATGCCTAAATTTGGACAGACAACTCTCACCCACATGTCTGTTTCCTGGAGTCCCAGGAACTAGCTGAAAGACTAGATTTTCCAGTTTTTAAACTGGTTGTCAAAAAAGAGCTTTGATATCAGCAATTTTCGTCACTGCTGATGCTTAATTTCTGACCCATAACTTGCCTGTACAACTCTGTCTGGTGAATTTAGTTCCCCAGGCAACAGACTTTTCTGGAGTTAAGTCTTCTAGGTCTCTTAGAAATAAATCACAGCTTGAAAAATGCACTGTTCCATACAGAAGTAGTTTGAGATTTACTTCTAAAGGTGGTCAGCATTAAACCATCTGCCTCTAAGTCTGCAGTAGAAAACAGTTTGTCCTGAAACTCTTAACTCTAAATTTCTAAAATAAAAATCAGGAAAAAACAGTAATGTATTTTTGTTTTCTTTGGGTAGCGATCTGCCATGACATTACCAAATCAATTTCTGACATCCACAACATAAAATGTTATGGACAATTATATTCATTCTTCATTTAGCCTCACAGGCACTTATTTGAAAGGATACATCCATAAGAGAAATTATATTTCGGCATGAAATGAGACTTAAGTTCTTGAATTTTATGTTCTTTGCTGAAAAAGAACAATAATAGAAAAGAAATCATGGGCAAAGCTGTCTTTTATAAACAGAAAGGAGAAAATAGGAGTCATGAACAGAGATAGCTGACTCTTAGTCCTCATTGTGTGATGGTCTGTGAACTGGAAGATGAAGGCAGCTCTCACTACAGCGAAGTCTCAGTCCAGACAGAGATGTATTTACTGGAGACATTACAGCAAATGCTGTCCTTGATTTGAAAACCAGGAGATGAGGTTCAGGGACTGACAGGTTTTCCCCTCTACAAAGGGCCTTTAGCAAGATCAGGAGCTACATCCAGGCCTTTAAAGTCCCAGCCTAGTGCCTGTCTCTCCCCAGATGGGTGGCAGTGCCATAGAGAGCTGGCCTCACTGAGCTGACATGGATCATGCTGGAGGCAGGGCAAGCTCATGGTTAGATCATGGACCATAGAGCTTTCCTGGCTCTGCCCTTGCTGACTCAAGGATGCCAGGTTGGGGTGGTAAGACAGCCTTTAATTTTCTATATGTAAATGAATTTAATGGCAGATTTTATAAAGCTATATACAACCCTTAACTTAGAAGTTGTCAGTACTTACTTTTTTTTAATACAGCATTCAGAACATATTCAAGTTCTTCTGCAGATATCTCCATGTCCTGCAGAAAAAAAAAAAAAAAAAAAAGTGAAGCGTCTGTTACTTGAATGTTTCTGTAATTACACATATCAAAAACCTCAGAAAACACCAATATCACTCATTTGTACTTTATTGCACTCAGCAAAAGAGAACCATACAAAACCCAGAAAAAGCTAAAATTTAAAGGGCTGGGAAAATACAGGACTGCTGCTGTGCATAAGCCTGTCTGAAGGAGATCTCAAGCGGGAGCTGCTGATTCAAAGAAAACAGCTGCAACTGAACATTAAACCAGGTAGGCTCCTTCAGAGCTTGAGTTCAAGCTTTGGTCTGCCTGCTTGCTCGCCAGGGACTGCACCCTTACCCATCGAGGCACACGGCATGGTGACATCTGGTGCCCAAACAACACGCTGCAAGTAAGCATACTCACAAAATATGTGGGGTTTGTTTCATGTGGCACTGGATAGGAGCAGAAGACTTTCCCCTCTTTTTACATCTTGCTCTGACTCAAAGTGTTTTGCACTCACCTTTCCTGAAATCTGCTCAAACAGTGCCCGGAACTGCTTTTCTTCTTCAGTTTCTTGTGGGCCTGGGGTTGGGTGTAGAGGCTGTAACACCAATCACACAAGTCCTTGTAAGAACTGTAAAATGTGACATTTCTCCTACAAATAAGTCCCTCTGTGCACCCGGGACCACTGCACATCTTAAAATAAGGGTACACATGCTCTTGAATTCTGCCAGATCTGAGGCCTCCCAACCATCTCTCATCCTCTCATTTCCTTCCTGGGCAAGTGTGTAGCGTGCCATTTCCTACCAAAACCGAGAGCACCCATCCTGGAAAACACCTCTCCCCTCATCCCATCCTCTGTTTCCCTGGGCCTCCAACAACCACAGTGCTGTGGAGCTCTCTTCCGTGGCATCATTGTGGGACCTCTGGCCCTTCTTGAGAGTACCAGCCAGAGGTGGCTGCACATCAGCATCTTACCCGGCACAGATTAATCTTGCTACAGAACACGGCCCTGAGATCCCAGAAATGAAGATGTTGTTAGCTGAGTCCCCAGAGAAGAGTTTTACCAAAGAGGTACAAATTAGATCTTGGCTTAGCTTGTTTCCATGGAAAGGAACACCACAATTAATGGCTTATTTTCAGGGATACACTTAAACAGGAGCTGACTCAGACCCAGCTGCAATTAGTGCTCAGCAGGCAGACCAAGCCATTCAAACCCAAAAAGAATTCAATCATTTCAGTAGGCATGTGTATGTGTAAGCGTTCCCTCTCAAGTCCTGTGGATACTGAGAAGTAAAATAAAGATATTTATATTCAAAATTAATGTAGGTCTATTAGACATTCTCTTGCTTCTTATTTTTCACAATAAATACAATTTTAGAAGATGTGAACAGCCATGTGGCTCCCCAGTACTAATGGGAGGTGCTTTCACTCTACACATGGTGGCTGACACCCACCTCTCACACTGGCTGGCACTGACTGCCCTCAAGGGGATGCGAAGCATAATGATTATAATTTTGATTGTTACAGCTCTTTTACCATATTCAGCAGAGCTTAGCATTTCAGTGACATACACAAAGCTGGCAATTGCGTAACATTCCTGTGAAATGAACATGGTTTAGCCAAAGACAGTAAAAGCAATGTGTGCCAGCTTCTCCTGAGCTATTCTCTTGCTCTTTTTAACTCTATAGACTTACCTCAGGGAGATCAATGGCAACGTTTTCATCTAGATCCCTGGAGAAAACAAAACCTTATTTGGTATCTGAAGGTGCTTGGGGTGGAAGCTTGCTTATTGCCTTTTTCCCAGATGAATGATAAAACAGGTTGTTTTTTTTTTACTTAACAAGTTATGTTTAGCTAAAATTCAAACAACCAGACTTTCACACTTTAAAATTTTGGTTTAAGCCCTCAAAAGAGACATTAAGCAGGACTCAGGGAGGACACAGCTATGCATGTCATCTGCTAAAGAATTAATCTCATTCTTTATTAATTATTCATTGTGAACATATTTTTTCCTCAGTATGCTTTCTTAACATAAAATTGTCTTTTGGACAAACTTTGGGAGGAAACAAACAGGAAGCAAACACTGCTGTATTCACAGAGACCCAAACAGTGCCAGGTAGTTAGCAACTCTTCCCTGTCAAATTTCCAGCAGATTCATCATGGCATGCCCTATTTCCCCACCTTCTCAGCTCCTCTCAAAAAAAAAGTCAGGTTTAGCAAAAATGGGCAAATACAAAAAACCCCCAAATTATCAAGAGTTTGCCATGCTGGGTCTCTGCTGTAGGACTGGCTGCCTGGTAGTCACGCTCTCCCCAGCAGCCAACCACCCCATGTGCAGGGGAGCACTGGAGACCCCAAAGCCTGCTGCTGACTTACTCAGTGATAGCCTTCTTCTCAGAGAAGATCCTCAGGCAGAAATCTGCCTCCTGGTGTGGCTCAAATGTGGTTGGAATAAGAATGTAATCACCCGGTGGCAGCTTGAATCGGTGGGATACTTCCCTTAAATTGATGTAGGTTTTGCTCCTGGCCTTGGAGGGGTGGTACCTGAAGAAGTCTTTGCCCAAGTGTCCATCTCTGCCAGGGCTCTAGGAGGGGAAAAAAAGGCAGTACTGCACTGGTCAGGGCATGCTGAAAGCTATACTCATGCCTTTCCTAATCACAGAGCCAAATTCTGCCTGGCACAGGCATCACCCCAGGCTGTGATCCTGACTCTCATTCCCTCTCCCAGGTGCTCACAGCAATTTAGCTCCCACCTTATGGCAAGGACCCATTACCACTGCCCTTTCCCACCCAGAAGGCAGTCCCAGAGTACTCTGGGACATTGTCCTCCTACTCAAACATTTACTACCATTAAACATCACCAGATAGGGTGTCACAGAGCAGTGACAACAGATTCACCAACCTCAGCCTCATTCAGGGACAGGCATCTGTGTGTGATATGTCCCAGGATGTTCAGAAGAAGCAGTATTCCCTCCCCCTGAGCCAGGCAGGGGGTGACAGAATCATGAGGCTGAGGGGTCTGTCCTAGGAACCCATGGCACTGTGGAGACTCCTAAATTCTCCTCTGAGAGGACACTATCCTCCATGGGGCTTGATGTAACTGAGGAGGTTATTTTAAGACCAAGGGCCCTAAAAGTGGGGCAGGGATACAAACCCAGAGAAAGCTCCAAATGCCCATAGTGCAGCTCCTGTGCTGTAGCAGCAAAGGAGTACCTCATAAATAGAGTAGCCAATGGTCAGCATTTCAGCTCCAAGCTTCTTGAGTTTACGGCGACCCTTTTGCATCAGTGCTGCAATGAATGTGCACTCCTCTTGTCCATCATCCTTCTCTGTCAAATGCAGCTTGATTTGTGGATTTGTCCAGAAAGTGTCTGCCAAAGTAAAGAACACCAGAGAGTTTCTTGACTCTCTGAATAATAAACCACCACCACTATTACTACAAAGATACTCCCACCAAACCAAAAAAAGACAATGAAGCTGAGGTTTCACTCAAAATTAGTTTTTCCATTAATGGTTATACTTCTTTCCAGTAAACTTTGCAAAAAATAAGCCAAATCCCAAAGTCCTTTGTGGAGCTAGGTGCAGGAAAGATTTTAGGCCTGGTGCCTTATTAAGTTACCATAGTTCAAATTAATCTGTCAGCTGAAAATTTGTTAAAATTACATAGCTACAATGATCCCATAGTGCTGGTGCCAGTCTGCACTAACATAGCTCAGATCCATGACACAGCTTCGGAGCCACACAAACATGTTGGTTGAGCTGGGCTTGTCTCATTTTACACTTTCTGCTGCAGTTTAACTGGCTTATTTGAACCTAGTCGGGTCATGCAAATGTCATTAAGAGGTAAATCAGATCCAATGAATCTGAGAGCAAAAAAAGCAGTGCTTTCACCACAAAGTCTCAAGTGGGACTCTATGAACATTTCTCTTTGTTCATTGCTGGTTTGTTCATTCAAAAAAACCAAACACAGAAAGGTCTTATCTTGAAAGTACAGCCCTCTTAAAGCCTGTGGTTTGAGTTTCCTCATTTGTCCCTTTGGCTGGTTCCTGTCAGCTGAACTGTCCTGCACCCACAGCTCTAGCTACAGGGCTTCTCTTTGAAGAGCTATAGCTGAGGGAGGGTAAAAATTTCAGTGCCTGCTTCTCATTTTCAAACTGGTATGTACTTACCAAGGTAATTTCTACATCCTCCTGCAGTGGCTCCACGAACCCAGCTTCCCTGGTGGATGGTCACTTCCCATTTGTGGGCAGTGCTGTCTCCCAGGGCATCTGGAGTCAGGTTGCAGATCTCAACTTTGTCAAAATGCACTTTGAAGTCTTCAAAGTTCATCCTGAGTAAAAGACATGGTAAGGAACAGGCAACCTCTCATTTTTGTGAAGGTGGCCCAGCAGAAGCATTTATCCCGCAGAGCCAGATTGCCAGTTCATACAGAGGACTTTAGGTGACCATAGATGTACGCCAGCATACAGCAGGAGAGCAACTAGCTTTCACTCACTGTGGTGTAAAGCACAAGCATCCTTTTTGTCTGCATCTCATTCTGACATCTCTTACACCTTTCTTTATTCAGTTACAACTGAGTCTAAGATGAAATAGAAGTGACACTGGCACAAAACCTATGGCGGAAAGAGTTATTTCACCAACACCATCCTGTCCTTAATGGCTGCATCTCTGTTGCCAAATACCCAACCAAAGGACTGTCTGGCATGTGCAGGAGCTAAGTCTTCATACAAATCATCTGTGTGTTCAGTGTCAGACACAAGATAGCACAACCAGTGACACATGGTGATGGATTAGTTGAGCCATGATATGATTACCTGTCTGCACTGCAATTAAAGTAACATTTCGATCTCTGCTAAGTTTTCTAGGCTCAAGCTGCACACCCTTCCTTCCCTTACATGTGCCTGGGACCTTGTTCTAGCAAAAATATACATCAAACATGAGAGATAAAGTGTGTTTGACTTGAAAAATGTCTCCAGCCTGCCCTTGAAGATAGCACAGACCACTGCTGCCTGCTACTGTGCTCCACAGACTGCACTGCAGGTATTTTATGCCCAAGGTGGAGACATGTAAATGGCAATGGGAATGAGGAAGTAAATGCCACAATTTGGCAGTTTTGAGCTGCTAGGCTGGGCTGGTTGAAACTAGCCTGCTCAGCACAAACGGAGAAGCAGATATGCCAGGAGATTTTGTCTAGCAAGGACAAGGGTAAAAAGATACCAATGGTCCCATTGGCCAAGGAGTCAGTTCAGGACTGAGCAAACAGCCAAGAGAAGGGACAGCCAGAGCCAGGCACCAGTGGGCACTGGGTGCAGCCCTGAGCAAAAGGGAAGAGTGCACAGAAGCTGTCTAAGAGACAGCAGCTTGCATGGTATGCACAACAAGGACAGGAGGCACATATACTCTAAGCCTGTGGATAGCCTTGGTAGGCTGAACTTCCCTTTGTAAAAGAACAGATGCATTGGGCCTTCATGAGGGCCATTCAGCATCTAGATATATTCTCTGCTCTGAATTGCTATCTGGAAGATAGGAGCTGGTCCTCTCTCCCTGGACCACAGAAATAACATGCAGAAATGGATCTCCTCCCTAACACAAGCTTCCGTAACTATTCTTTTCTGCCTATGGCAGATACCTAACAACAAAACAGAGTAGCAGGAAGCAAAAGCTCTCCAAGATGCAAGTTCATCTGTGGCAGTGCCAGATAGGACCCAGCTAGCCCCCACTGTGCCTCATCCAACACAGCTAGTTTCATTTTTCTTCCTTATAACAAATAAATGTCTGTGGTGGTATTAATTTACAGTTGCTGTGGGCCATTTTACAACTTGGTTTTGGTGTGGAAAGAAACAGCAGGGTTTGCTTTGCTGAGTTCTGCCCTTTCTTGTCAGCTATTCCCAGATATTGCTGGCCCTAGGCAATGCTAATTCTCACTCTGATGCTCAGGACACTAAAGCAGAGGCAGCATAGCAAAATCTGTCTCCAAATGGCTTGGTTTCCTGGCCACACTATGTAATTTTGGGCTCTTTGGAAACAAGCTGCAAAGCAGAGGAAGGGGTTGCCCTTTGTAGTTTAGATTTGACTTCTAGGAGGTAAAACACCTGTTCTGATTTCCCTAGAGCTGTTCTGGGTTTGTAGTCATGAAGGGAGAAGACGACTCTGACTCTCTGATCCCAGGAGGGAAGGGACTAGGATGAGTGGGAAGCTGATTTCTTAGCCAGCCACAAGATACCCCTTTGCATCTACTAGAAGCACCTGGACAGGACCAATCTGAACTGCTAATAAGTAGCCAAAATATCTTTGGGATAGTTAATGAGGTCAAAATGTCTTCTCAGCATGTCGCCATGAAGATTTTCTTCAGTTCTCACAAGTCCAAAGAATAAAAGATTCTAAAAAGGGATTTTTTTCCCATTAATTTCACTGTTCATTTGATGCCTAGTGTCATACTTTTACCTCCATCACATGGTCAGGCTTTAAGTTCTGCCCTGTATTGAGATACTTGCTGGAGTTACTAGGGTTCCGTGTAAGGTCTTTGTCTCCTTACACTCACCAGTAAGCTACAGCTGTAGCCAGGTCAAAAAACAGACAAAACCACCAAACCCAAAACCCAGACAAACATAAAAGCTTTTTGAAGAAACTGCAAATGCCCTAATGCATTTGCTATGTCAACAACAAAATAACTCAAAATATCTTCTGTAAAAATGCAGGAACGGAACAGCCACTGGATTTACTTCCCTCCAGTTACCAAAATTTGGGATAAATCAATTTAATCATTAATGTGCTGCACTGTTTATCTCAAATAACTTCTTCGGCCTGAAGGTGAACTTCACTTTAACTTGCAGGCAAGATCTGGAATAGCTCCATTGCATACCTCTCTAGGTTTACCTTTGTGTAAAACAACTGAGCATCTAGCCCAAGAAAATGTGACCCAACACATTGTCACAGCACGGTCCGTATGGGGTGATCACATGCAAGTCAGCCATCTGCTCTGAGATCATGAATTTGGCATGAAGAGCACTTCACACTTCTGAAGCAATTTCCACCATGTTTCCTTTTTTCCTTCTCTTTCATCATTTCATTTCATTTCATTTCATTTCATTTCATTTCATTTCATTTCATTTTCTTCTTCAAATTTTCCACAGTTTCCCATGTATCTTGGTGCTCTCTTACTTTATGCAACTAGTAGCATTGCTTCTTAGGATTCATCCTCTTCCAGTGCATGCCCAGAATGAATCTTGAAGGCATGTCATAGCTGATGCAGTGCCATACAATGCTCCCTTTTGTACACCCTGCCTTTGTTCATGAGAAGGATTGAAAGGGTGTTACATTCATAAGAGACACACGGTATTTGAAATACCAGTGACATTAACTAAACTGATTTTTAAGGGTTTTTGTTATTAAAACAGATACAGGCACACATGAAAAGCAGAAAACAAAGGGAGCATTCTACCTGCCCACTCTTAGGCAGAAACTGAGAATTTCATTGCTCAAAGGCCTTTTCCTTGTTGCTTGTTTCGGCCACTTGCACCTTGATTTCTGATTAGAGTCACACGCTTTGAAAACCTGTGGCTTACCAGAATTCCCCGTCATCCCGTGCTGCCTGAGACAGGCGCCTCTGCTCCGACGGACTGACTGAGCGCCACTCTGCAGAGCTACAGGAAAACAAAACCCAGATTTACTACAGGTATGTGGCAATTAATTCTCCCTGGCTCAGAATGACTGGCTGGGCATAACAGGAGGCTGTTCTTCTCTCACATGGGTTTTATTCGTGCAGCTTACACAAACACAGTTGTATTTAGGAGGTTTCCTGACCACTGGCAGTCATTTATTATTGTACCAATTGATGCAGCCAAAAGCAGTACCAGGCCAAAGATCCCAAAGCTGCTCCAGAGTTGTCTTACTGTAAGTTATTGACATTGGGACTGGTCTCAGGTGTTTGGGTTAGAGATAATAGGGCTATTGGTAAACATCAAGATGTTGATAAGTAAACACTCTCCTTAAACCTGTATTCTATCTGTAGCACCAACACTTTTTTTCACTCTTGTTGCTAATTTAGGGCCAGATTTTTTTTCAAAATTGAGTCAATGGGAACTGAATAGAATCCTTCCCCTGCACAGAGAGATTTGTTGCAGTAACTGGGACCCCGGTTAAATCTTTGTCTCCTTTTCACTCACCCCTTCAACTCCAGCTGCGGCTGGAGAACAAAAAAAAGAACAAAAACCTGATAAAGCTTTTCAGGAAACCTGGAAGTGCACTACTGTATTTCCAATTTGACATAATAAACTTAAGGAATAGAAGGCACTTTGTGTTGTAGTTTTTAATTCCAGCAACCACTGCAAAATGTTAATACAGGCTCCTGTATTGACCTACAAGCCCTTCTGCATCCTGAGTTCCAGAAAGCCTCCCAAGTGCAGAGTCAGAGTTCTGCTTTGCAGAGACAGCCTTTTTGATGAACAGCACAAACTGCCAGATGCCTGTCCTGATCATAACCTCTCCATTTTTTCAGATTTAAGAACTCATTATGCATGTCAATTATCCATGTTTTTCTTCAAGATAAAGGATCTGAGCTGATGTGGACATATTTAATTTAATTCTGAGCCATGATAAGGACCAGGAAATTTGAAGTAGTCCTACAAATGATTACATATCCCAGCAATATTAAAGGGCCAGGCAGGTTATGGTTCCTCTCCTCTGCATCTGTGTGAATAAAAAACAAAAACTCCAATAGAAAAAGTGAAACAAAAATTAATCAATGCATACGTACAAAAATATACTGAAAAGTGTGTATTGGAAAGGAATGTAATGTTCATTTTTTACTACATATTGTTTTCATTTTGGATTATTTGCACTTTGTTTACCATTAGTAGTAAACTCTGACTGGTTTTCAGGCCAATCCTGTTGTGGTTTGGGGTCCTTCCACAATTTTGGCATGGAGGAGGTCTCATTTAATGGCCATATATTAAGATATTACTCCTGATGTGTTTAGAAACACCAAACAATAAACATAGAGAGATACAAACTGTTCAGAGGGGATAATACACTATCAGTTTCAGCTTATCTGCAGTAGGACAAAGTATGGCTGTTGTGCTGCAAGTACTACAGCAACAGGCTTGTAAATATTTAGCCAAAAATATCACTCCAAATGTATAATTTTTACAATTTAGAGTGTATTAAAATTAACTTATTTCCTTTATATTAATGCATGATTTCTACTAATTTTGGGGGCTAAACAACCTCAACAGTATCCCTGCATTGTGCAGGGATATGCTTTAAATATGCTGAGGGGAAGATGCTATAGGGCAGTAATATGTTTAATTTAATTTCCCATGGAACAGCTGGGGTTGCAGGAAGCCAGCTGTGGAGCAGAAGCTGGGATTTGGCCTTTGCAAGGCCAGTGTGTAAGGGACAGTGCACCCACTTGTCACTCCAAGGGCCGTTCCACTCCACCTGTCCCCATGGGTTCCTTATCCTTACGAGCTGCACTTGTCGGCCCCTATAGCTCACCTGGGGAAGAAGGAAATAGAGAAAATATCAAGTGCCAGGATCTAGGGAGCAAGGCTTTTCCAGTGTGCAGAGGCTGCTGTCAATGGCTGGGCAAAACGTGCAGAGTGCCAGAGGAGAAGTGGGAGGGAAAGTTGGATGGGAATTTGGATAACTTCCCCCTGAGAAACCTAAGGCTAAGGGGGCACTTCCTTATCTTTTCCCCAGGTGTCTCCTTGCCCCGTGCTGCTGGACATACCTCCTCAATGCCAGTCACAGAGTATGCATGGCCTTTCACAAGGCCAAACGGGGTTCGGGCTTCTGACTCGGCAGCACTGCTGGTCTGGAATAGGGGAAAAAATGTGAATGAGCCTCTCTCTTCAGGGTGAGATGGCAACTGGTGCCACCTGATCCCTTCCAAGCATCAGGCTAGCCAGTGGCTAAGCTGTACTACAAACAGGGAACTTGTCCTTCTGCTCAACCATGGTGCAATGATCCCCTTTTATGAAAAAATATTGGGGGTTTTAAGCATTATTTACTTAGAGCAAAAATGAGGTGGTTCCAGGGTGGAATTCCTCTTCTGCCCTTGTGATTTTGTTTCAGCACCATCTACATTTCCAGGATCTCAGTCTTAACTCTCAGAGACCTGATGTTCACATGGTCTCATTTCTTGTAAAAAGGCTTTGATGGACAGTGATGGTGATGAAGGGTCCCATCAGCCAGCTAAGGATCACACTGCCTAGTTCAATAAAAATTTAACTAGTCTTTGCAAGCAGCAAGCTTCATCAGGAGAAAAAGTGAAACTCACAACAGAGTTTCAAACCAGAAATCATTGAACCCCAAAGCTAAGGGCACTGAGAAACTGAGACCCCATTTCTTACTTACGTCAATAGAGCAGCCCACCATTGAGCATTTTTTCAGAGCTTTTTCTAGGATTTCATAGAAATTGTCAGGAGCAGCCTTAACATCATACATTTCTCCTATACCCCCAGTGAAATCCTCCATGGCCTCTATCGTACTGCCACCCTTCAGAGACTCGTAGCTGCCATTCAACCTGGAAAACACATGCTGACTGTGAGAATTGCTTCCAAGATATCCATTATTGAGAGTTTTCTCACATGTGTGTCAAATTGAAGATTGCTTTCAAGATATCCATTATTGAGAGTTTTCTCACATGTGTGTCAAATTGCAGCAATAGCACTGAAGTCAAAATAAGTACCCTAGAGAATACCCAATCAGTAGTGTTGGGGTCATTCTGCTTCCCTTTTTTAGCTGCATTTTTAATTCATCCATTTCTCCATGTCTTTAAAGCCTGGGGGTGTTCTTTCTTTAGTGCCAGTTGTCAGGCTGGCAAGGGCAGCAGCAAATGCTAGAAGCTGCTCACTAGAATTGTGAATACCATATGAACAAACTGTGAATAATGTATGTACAAGTAGCAAATTATGTATGTGCAGTGGGACTTACTTGGCATAGGCTTTCTCTAGTAAGGCACTCCAAAATTCATTGAGTTCAGCTGAGTGCAAGAAAACCAGGCGGCCCTTGAAGGTGGGTAATCGGTCATCGATCACAACATCCAGCCACTCGTTGTGCTGCCAGAACTGTTTAGAAAGGATGGTGCATGAGTTTGCTGACAGCACAGCATTTCCTGAGAGCAGGACTCTGGTGTCCCAGCATTTCAAATTGTGAGCTAGTGAAAATCATAGGCTTGATTGGAAGAGATGTAAATTGTCTGTTCCAGCTCTGCCATGCTCTCTAGGAAGGATGATCTGTCTTAAGGAACCACCAAGACTAAATGTGTAGACCTGTGCTGTAGCTCCTTGTCTGGATAACGTCACTCACGTAGCTACACAAGTGTTCACCACATAATTCAATACTCCTTCAGGACACATATGTGTTACAGATCCCAGTTCAACTCCTTTAAGAACTTAGATCCTAAGTGAGGTGTGTGCCCAGGAAAATGTGAAATGTGAAGTGATTTCTAAAGCCACGTATTTGTTCACAAAACAGAAGTGGCTGTGTTTGTGCCTGTGTGAGGCTGACTAGCCTTCCAGCTTGTTTCTCAAAACGAACAACAGTGTAAGCTCAGCAATCCTAATTTTTCAGTGTCTCCTCTGCAGTACCTGGCAACCTCACAGCAAGATAGACCACGAAATGTAATGACAGAGATGTGTTCATTTTGTGACAGATGTTCACCTTACCTGGAAGTGAAATATTCCAGCATAATCTGGCCCAAAATTTTGATCCAGTGGCACCACTCTTGCTAGTGTTTTTTCATTCAGTGTGAGAGAAGCTATGGCTGCTAATAGCCAGCAATCACCTGTGGATTGAGAAAGGGAAAAGAGGAAAAAAGGGGGCAGAGGAGATGTTATGACAGTTAGCTGCCACTTCCTCTGAAATCTAAAAGACAACCTGTGTGTCCACAGAGAAGGTGTCCCTGCCTGGCCAGGGCAGACTGTGCTTCAGTCTGGAGGTGCTGGTAGACAAAAGCCTCCCTTGGGCTAACAGTACCTTCAAGTGAAGATCCTTCCCTGATCCTGAATCCCACTGCACCAAGACGGCCTCTGGCATGGATGGGAGGGAGCTATCCAAGAGGTAGCTGTGGGCCAAGTGAGCTTGGGCAGGACCTCCTGCTCCACTGCTCCCACCAGTTCAGGAGGGACAACATTCCCACCCGTGTGAGGACACTGCTGCTGCTCCTCACAGTGTGTAGGCATGAACACATCCATCCAGGGGGAATCACTCACCAAGATCCCCTTGACAAATGTCAGTTCTGGTGGCTCCTCCAATGATAAACTTGGGGTCTTTGACAATGTCCTGCAACCATGAGACAGAGAAATTACTTAGAATGTGCCAAGAAAATATCACCATCACTCTGAACAGACTTGCAGCAGTGCTAACCAACCCTGTGTGCCACACAAGCTGCATTATCCTGGAGCAGTGTTGCCACCACAAAGAACAAGATGGGGAATCCTTGCTAATTAATTACAGTGTAGAGCGATTAAAGCATCAACTACCCTCATTTTTTTTCATAATTACTTGGCTGCTAATGAAAGCCTGGCATTCTTTATTCATCTGTAGGCAATTGTTAAAATATCATAGCACAAACTCATCCAGATGATTGATGTCAGGTTGCAGTCCCTGTTAACAGGGCTGTTTGCTTGCTTTCCTCCAATGGCTGAAAAAAAATAAGATTGGCAATTTACTTTGAACTGAACTAGAAAGTCTTTTATTTACTTGCATGTAATACCTAGAACATACAGGGTCTGACAACAATGAGACAATTTCCTCCTCAAAAAAAAACAAACCCAGACAGCTTCAGTCCTGATAGTTTTTAGGAGGAGCTAACACTACCTACCCCATGTGGTTAGAGGAAATGGTGCTCACAGTGGCATTACAGCAGTTCTCAAGCACTCATCACACTGGTTTAGTTCAATTACTAGTACCATAGCTGGATGGAAAAATTACAGTGAAAACCAATAAATGTGGCAGGAATTCTCTTATCTTCTTTTCTCAACTGTATATTGAATGTAATTGATTGAACTGAATGGAAAGGGGGAGAGGATAATATCTAAAATGTTACTGGAGCAATGTGCCAGTAGTTAATCAGATTGCCCTGACACATTATCACAGACCCTGTGGCATGAAGCAGATCCTTCTGTCTAAGTGGCAAATGAAACAAATTAATGGGGAGGGTGGGGGAAATAGAAGACCGCATTCAATCATTTAATCCCCGCATTTGACTAGATTAAATTGAGTTGCTTTGTGTTTATATCACTACATTTTCTCAGACCATATGGCAGCATATTGATAGTTTTGTTCAGCTTCCTGCACTTATTGCTGAGGCAGCTGCTGCTGGCCACCGCTGGAGCCAGGGCACCCCGCTCAGCGAACCAGCACTGCTGCTGCGGAGCTCCCCCTGCAGAGGCAATATTCAGGAGGAAGCTGATTTGCATTTTTTTTTTGTTTGTCTTTGCTGGGGAGGAGGTGGTGACCAGGTCACGCCTCAACCACAGGTGCCCCGGGGAGGAGGTACCACAGAGCATCATATCCCCAGAGCGTGGAGCAAAGGGAAATCAAACAGCAGCTCCTCCTTACCTGGCCCGCCTGCTTGTTAAATACACTCAGCCTTGTTGGGACTGGGCATGAACAATAAAACCACAGCTCATTGCCTTTAGACATTGATATAGCAATGGCTGATAAAGTAGCTGATCTTCAACAACACAAATGGTGCTTTGTTTTAGCACCATTACTCTCAGGAGATGTAATTCTCATTGCAACTAATGCTGTTACCAAGAAGCCCTGTGTGCTAGCAAGGGACAAGATAAAAAACCTTTCCACTGACATGGGTTTGAGTCATGACTCATTGCTTATTACACATCTCTGTAACTCATAGAAAAATGTTTTCAAACTCCTATTTCAAACTTAAGCAATCCAAAATAATTTTTAAAATATCAATAAAAAAAGAATTGAAAAGATGTTGACTGGACTTGTGCCACATTCTCTGCTGCACAAAAGAAAACACACTCTACAGTTTTTGAGTGGGTGTTGCAAAAAATAATGTTCATTTTAGAAGGACTTTCAGATGGTATAGGAATCTACCAGGACTTTCAGCACGTTGAAGGACAAAACCCAGCATTCACAAACAGCATGCAGTAATTTAAGGATTCACCTGCACAAGGATATTGCCTAGAAGTAAGAACATGCAGCCTTCAGGGAGATGAAACATAGTGACCCGTGACTGTCCTGATGCTACATTAAAGCTGTGTTTCTTTAAACCCAAAAGAAAATAAATTGCACCCCTGTGCCTCTCTCTCTCTGGTAGAGGGGGTGCATAGAGACCTAAAACATGCTGGGAGTGAGATGGTTTAGGTGATTTCTGTGATAACATTTCTCTGCCTGGTCCCAACCTGTCATACTGGTTGTCCTTGGCTGTTCATACCAGGAATATTTCTTTCTTACTTCCTCCTGTAGACCATAGATTCATTTGACATTGGTAAAAACCATTTGTCTTTCCCTTTTTGGGGCTGGGTTTTTTCATTCTTCAATTTATATGTCTAACCTTCCCAGACACTGAGCTGTTGAATTCATCCCAGCAGTTGAATTTAGATGGAGAGGAAAGAGGAAAGCGGAAACTCTTCTGTTCTTCAGATTGTTCCAAAATTTTGAAAGACAACAGTTTGAATTTGTAATTAAAAAGGATTTTAAAGGATTGCTAAACAAAATCACTAAATGTCTTTCTGAATCTTGCAGCACTTCACTTGTGTGGAAAGTCAGATATTCATCTGGTGCAGATGCATGTAGCTCACTGATTGCAGTGGGAGATTTACAGATTACTGCTAGCAGAAGGTCTTATGCATGCTGCTGCAAACATGCATATGTACAGATATATGCATGTCAAAGTAATGAGAAAGCCTTCTCTACTCTCATTACTAAAGATTAAACTCTAACAGATTGTAAAACAGAAGATTTAGATTATTTGTCCCTGCAATTACCCACATGTACTGTGCTACACTTCATCCAAGCTACCGTAAAATACTGGTGGGAGAGGCAGTAAAACCAGTCACCAAGAAAAGAAGTTGGAATATAGATACCCTACACAGAGGCCATGTTTTTGTGCTCACCCTCTCCAGCTGTGGCAACTCACCTGGCACATGCTCCAGGCCCATGTTCCCTTTGCAAAGTAAAATGTGTGAAATTGAAATTGTTACAGCACCTCTATTTTGCTGCTGCTCCTGATGGATCATAGAGATGAAACAAATTTAACTTAAATGCTGAGGAGCCAAAGCAGAGCATAACTAACAGTCTGTCCTTACACATCCCCTCAGCCTCCTGAGTTTTATTTCTCGCAGTGCAGCTCACAAAAGTGAGTGGGGGGAACTGGAGTGTAAAGGCAGATGCCATTTGAGGTAACTTACTCATCCTGGAAATGTTTCCAGTTCAGCACGCAAAGATCCTGAAGATAACAGACCATTCTCCACTGCCCCTGTGTACCATGCACAAGGGCACACAAGCTCTCAACCATTCCTGGTTACATTTTACACCAAAATTTAACTATTCTGAAGCTGTACAAAGACAAACTAGCACCTAAGAGCTGGGTAAAGCTCTTCATGATTTAGTGTCAGAGCCACGTGCATTTTTGATGCCTCACAGCTCTCTAGAGTCACCACACCTGAAGCATTTCAACCTCACATCCCTCTCCTTTGCTGGGAGAGCAGTCCCACAGGCCACCTGGGTTTTTGGACAACAGATAGGCAGCAGTGCCTGTCGGGGCTGCACTTAGCATGTGTAGGGATCTCCAGTTTTTTCCATAACTGAAACTTGTCCAGGAGTAACAGCTTTAATTCTGCTCTGTATCAGCACTATGTTAACTACCAGATGCTGAAGCACTGAATGCTTATCACTGTGAATTAAGATAAAGCCTTCTTTAAGCTTACTTTGTTCTTTCTCTTCCTTAATATCACTATCACCAATGAAGAATTTTTTTATAAAGGAAGAAGCTTTCAGACTACGAAAAAAAAAAGAAAATAACCCAGAATAAACATGAGTTGTTAGCAAAGAAACGAAACATTGCCACATTTTTTCTGTGGTTATTAGTTACAGAGTGAAGTGGGGAGAAGGAACCTGGAGTGATGCTGGGTTTGTGATCTGAGAGCATGTGACTGGTGCAGCTTCAGGCTCCCACTGTGTTATTAATGACTCTTATGCAAGATGCACTAAGAGATACTCACTGAGCCCTTGGCTACTGCTGAATGGCTCAGTAACCACGGCATGCATTTGTAATCTCCCAGCGTTCCCTGATGGAAGTAAGCAAGTAAGCATAAGACTCCTGTACCCTAAAAGTTAAAAGGTTTGAATTTTTGAAGTTTATCTTAATTATGAATTTCCTACATTAACAACACTCAATTTTACTCAGTTAGAGCATTATCATAACGTATTTTACCCTTAATTCCCTGCATGGTCTCTTATTTTCATCCTTTGTCTGGCAATAATGTAAGAGAGAAGCTGATCGCAAGTTCTTTCTGTACACACACAAAGAAACATGCATAAGTGTGTCTGTACAACAAGCTACACCTGGAATAAGGCGTGAAGCCTCCAGCCCTCTCCTCCTGCAGCTTGAGCTCGTTGAGGGTGGCATCACAATCTTGAGCCACCGCTCCTGAGGTGGGAAGGGTTTTCCCCCACACTTCATCTCCACATCTCCCTGAACACTCCACGTATTCGGCGCAACCCCGAGGCACAGGTGCCTGTCTTTGGGCAGGACGGGAGGAACGAACACAGCGGCATACTCACCCCAGGCCTCTTCCAGACGAAGGGAATGGGTGGGTTTTCACTGAAGAAGAGAGACGAATTGCAGGCGGGGAAGTCGGAGTCCTCAAAGAGGACGCCCCTGCGCAGGCACTCCTGCCTCAGCTGCTCGTAGCCCTTCCCCGAGCTGTGGGTGGCGCGGGCAGCGCCGGGGTGCGCAGCCGGCCGCGGCTTCGAGTCCTGGTACAGGTAGGGCATGTCCGCCCCACACCTGCCCGAGAGAGCCCGGCCAGACAAGGCTCAGCTGGTGACCGGGACAGAACGAGGGGGAGGACAGGGGGGGAAAGAGAGGGGAGCAAGAATACCTCACGTGCCTGGTGAAGGAAAAGGGGGTGGAAAGGACTCCCTGCCGGAGGAGCCGGCAATATCCTCTAGTCCTCCTCCGTGTCACCTCCTTGAGCTGCTACTGAGTGAGACTGACCTCCCGGCTGCTCTGCACAGCACCAGAGACAAACAACACCCTGAAAGCAAACAGGGAGGGAGGGCGGCCGGTCCCGAACACCCTGGGAGCGGAGCGGGAGCGGCCCGGAGCTGCCCTGTCCTCCCCCGGCGCTGCCGGGCGGGGAAGGGTGTGCGCGGCTCTGGCACCGCTCCACACCCGGCACGGCCCGGACCAGAGGCTGCCACGGCCGGGGATGCCTTCGAGGTATGCGGAACCCGGCCAGGGCCATTGAGCTGAGCCTTGGCAGAGAAACCGGAGCCCGCGGCAGGGCTACCTCGGCGGGCAGGTGCTGTCCCCGTTGGGTGTCACGCAGGAGGGACAGCAGGACCAAGAGATGCCCACGGCTGCTCTGCTGGCCTGGGCACAGAGCAAGTATTGGAGTAGCACAAGGAGGGGTGTGCAAAGCTAGTGGGGAGGCCTTGGAGCATCCTGGGCAAACACAGGAAAAGCATTATAAAATGTTATCCTGAGGAGGGATTCTGATGGGCCACACACTGAAGGAGTTTGGCATGCACTGTGTCATGTGATTTTAAAAACAAATACTTACATCCTTGTCACCAGTTTCCAGGTTTCATGACCTTGTTTGTCTGATCACTGGAGAAGGGTCTGGAGTACAATTCTTATGAGGAGCAGTTGAGGGAGCTGGGATTGTTTAGCCTGGGGAAGAGGAAGCTCCGGTGGGACCTTATAGCTCTCTACAACCTCCTGAAGGGAGGGTGTAGCCAGGTGAGGGGTTGGGTTCCTCCACCAAGTAACAAGCAGTAGAGAAAGAGGAAATGGCCTCAAGCTGCACTAGGGATGGTCTATATTAGTTACTGAGAAAAATTTCTTCATGGACAGTGTTGTCAAGCATTGGAACAGGATGCCCATGGAAGTGGTGGTGTCACCATCCCTGGGGATATTTAAAAGACATGCAGATGGCTGTGCTCAGGGACGTGGTTTAGTGGTGGACTTGGCAGTGCTTGATTGGTGGTTGAACTTGATGATCTTATAAGTCTTTTACAATCTAAATGATTCTGTGATTTCTCTGCTTACCAGCATTCACCTGCACCATCGTGTCTCACACTGGACAGTAAAAGACTGTCCTGGAGAGGATGCCAGACAATGCACCATGGAAGCACTGAAGGAATAACACTCACAGGCAGACATGGGTATTCCTCTCTGCTTGGAAAGGGAGGAGATGCCACTCTCTTGGAACACATTACAGCTCGTGTAGTATAAAACACACCCCTGAGTACACACAGCGCTCAGCCTCCCTTTGCTTCCATTGGCCCTTTGGTGGACCCATTTAACTTGCTGCCAAGAGATGATTTATGGAGAGCAATTAGATGAAATAGAATTAGTTCCTTTCTGTTCTGCTATTTTTCACAGCAGTGCTGGGAGGAAAGCTTTCTTTTTCAGAACATATATTCCCATGTTTATTCCCCATAATTGCATCCATTGTTGATGTCTGCAGGCTCCCCACTGAGACTGAGTTCCCATTGTGCAAATAGATGGATACTGTCTAAATGTGTGAGAAGAGGCAGGCCTGGTGCTCCAAACGTGGCAGCCATTTGACCAAACCTTAGGTTTACAGAGTAGAGTCCAAGTTACTCACGTCAGCTTTTTCTACAGCCAGTGAGAAGATTGAAATCTCCAGAAAGTGACTCACTGTGTACTCATCCTTAAGATCCCTTCAGAGATGACTGTGTCCTTCATTTGCCCTTAGACAGACCCTCGTGGACTAGCTTAGGGTAGATGCCCAGATTAAATGCATACAGTTGAGTGAGAGGAACCCCAGACAAGGGGTTAAGGCAGGTAAAAGGCATTTCAGTGCCAACACAAGCCCAGGGATGTGAATACCCAAAATCTCATATTCAGCCAGCAGCAAAACCAGGAACTTTATCCACAGCATCTCTGTGTGGGCCAAGGCACATTCTCATAACCAGAGTAACATGTTGACTGGGGAAGGTGACATTCAGTGCCCTAGACATACAGACTGCACACCTGCTATGTTCCAAGGAGAGTAACCATGTATCACTTCAAGAAATTTCTTATTTTCAGAGTTCAGATAAAAATGTGTGGGCTGAGCTCTGCGGGTGCTTGTCTTGCTGCAGGGGAATGCATGCAGATTCTCTCTTGTGTGAACATTCTGGTGTGCAATAAGAAAATTTTCATGCTGTAGCCTTTCTCCCAGAGGGCAGGGACAGCCTTACCCTCTCCTCACCCTGCTGCTTCATGTCACGACACTGCAGGAAAATTCATGTCTCTGAGATTTCAGCCTTGGTGTCAAGGCACTAAAAGTGCACAGGAGAGATGGTCTCTGGGGAGTGCAGATGGAAAAAAGAGAAATGAGCAGAAAACACTTAGAAAATGTCTCAGTTCTCGTGAAAATACTATACTGTGCCTGACATATGCTGAGAATCATGGCTTCTGCTATTGAAGGCCAGAAACAAACAAATCTATCACCTACATGCTTTTTCCACTCCAGAGGTTTACAAGGACTAAGCAGTTTTGCTCTTTTACAATGCAATTCCCTTTTGAAAGCAGTGGAGAGCATTTCTCCCCTTAGAAAACTTGTTATTCCTGCCACTTGGTGCTCTCTGCAGATATTCAGGTGTCGCAATGGACACGAACAGAAGAGACGTAGGCTCTTTTTGAAAGTGGTCAGTGGGTTTTATCTTTATTGCAGGATGACCTCTTTGTACAGAATGTCAAAGGCCAATTTGATTGGTAACACAAAGGTAAACTTTTCAATCAATTGGTCATCCCAGAGGAACATCAGAAGAAGGTCCCTCCTATAAGAAAGAATGTAAACATCTTTATATTTACAAAACATTGTTCTTCTGTTTGCCAGAAGAATGCCTGGGAAAGAACCTTTCCAAGATCTGAACATCCCAGGCATGAAACTCAGGACTACATTCAGGGTGGGAGGAAAATGCAACAGGTCCTGTGGTAATCTCTTATGGACAGACACCAGCAACACAATCCTACTAGCTCAGGAGAGTGGCCAGCAGGATTTGAGCCACTGACCTAGAACACCCTTTGCTCCTTAGGTGTCCTGGCTCAGTGAGTAAAAGCAGGGTATGTTTTAACACTCCCTGGAACAGCAGGTGAACACAGACAACAGACCAGCCTGTGTACATTTCCATTTGGCGCGCTGTCACAGCAGGCATATTGTGACATTTAAGCAACACAAGACAGTATTAATACCAAAGTCTTGTCACACTGAGTAATAAAGTCCTTCCTCCAGGATCCCACTGTCTCAGGGACTGTGGGTTTGCAGCCCAAGGGGGCTCTCACGGTAGGGGGGATAGTGCAGGTCTGTCCTTGGTCTGTGCAGGCAGCGAGTGAGTGCCTGTCAGCGTGTGAAAGCGCTGCTGGCCAAGAGAGGGCTGTCAGATCGAATGCAATTAATTCCTAGTGGGACTGCTCTGGACACCATTAGGCTCCTGCAGACTGCAGAGATCCCTCTACAAGCCACATGACCAGGCAAGATTTCAAGGTGACAGCATAACAGCATGAGTGAGGCACAGGCTGGCAACACGTTAGAGCTGAACTACGTTTTCTCCAGGTACCGTCACTAAATGCCTGTTCCTGAAACATCAGGCGTTTTATCCATTACCTTCAGCCATGGGAACAAAGCACTCAGGGAGTGAGAACACTGCAATTGCAGCTGCCCACAGGCACTGCCCTCCTGCCGAGCCACAATGCTTATCCCAGGACACCAACAGAGGGGGCCAGATGGGAATTGTACAGAAGAAACAGTGGCTCTGGCAGAGGGTGAGCATCCTTTGCCAAGAGTAGCGTCTCAAGCACACTTACTGCTAACAGCAACAGGATAATTTCTGTCTGCTATTGGGTCAGACTTCCTTGGACTTATTTTTTTCAAGAAAGCAGAACATCCGATTTGGTTTTCTGTGATTTGAATAGTTTTTACTGTAGAAGAGACTCTTATTCACTTTGCAGCATAATTCATGGGATAGAAGGTGGCACAAAGGCTTGATGTAGGAAACTATGGTTTCCACTTCTTGGCCTCCTTGCTTAGCATCATGCCACAGCTCTGGCTTTCATTCCCTGCTGTTCAGCATTTGGCATGCACTTTTCCTGAATCTCACTTATGTAATTCCTTCCCCATAAACATCAGGTAGACTCTGGTCATTCAGGATTTAAAGTTGATTATTCAAATAACAGCAGCTTGACTAAGTCTTTCATAACACTCTTGTCATTACACCTCCTGCCCTGTCAACAGTTTAACATTGGAGAATTTATCCATAGCCTTTGACCTGACTGACCGTGTTCTCCAGTGTTTGTTGCCTGCTAGCTAAGCCCCTTCAGTTTCATCTGACCTTCTCTAAGGGACTGGTTTAGGCTGGAATATTTCATTTTTGTGCTCTTTCTCCAGGGTTTTGAGAGAAACGACTGGTTTTGTCTAGGTCCCTTTATCGTTCTCCCTGTATTTGCAAAGATTTAAGGGAAGATGTTATGTGGACTGAGGTACAACCTGTGAAACTTGGCAGCTCTCTGTCCTTGCTCCTCCAGATCTGTGTGAAGTTACATAAAACATCTTTGTTCTGTCACTGAGATTAGTCTCATTTGGTACTGCCTGGCACCTTCTGAACCTTGCCTTGGTTTGAATCCAAATGCCACAGTCACAGTCACATGAAACCTCGCTGTTTCTGATATTTTTCATTACTTTGGCTCAATGCAGTGCATGGACTTTTGCCCAGTGGCTTGCAGCCTGGCAGGCTTTGCATATGCTCCTGCACACATCTTTGCTAACTGGGGATATCTTCTATTGCTCCAACAACAGCTGAGACCAGATAAAATTAAGCCTAGCTTGGGGCTGTTTTCTTAAGGAATTTTGTGTGGCAATAAAGTAATAGACACTTTCTCTGGAGAAGACATGGCTTGCTATAGAGGGGCTGGTGTATCCTTCTCTCCTGCATTTCTTGGCAGAAGTGAGGCACAGGGAAGGAAGGTGAGAAAGGACAGCTTTAGGGGTTCTGCAAGACAGCCTGAGGACTGGAAGGCCCTGCAAAACGTTGTGGACAGCCTAGTAAAAAAGGCTAGAGAGCAATGAGAAGAAGGGTACAGAAAACCAAGGGGAGAGTTTTAAAGAAGTGCCCTTTGAAAATTTTGCTGATTAAGGGAAAAAATATAGCTTGGAGGAATTGTAGGATATCAAAATCTCATTCAGGGGAGGATCCTAAAACAATGTTGAATGTAAGAAGTCTGGTCTCTTTCACTGTGCTGTGCAAAAGCAGTAGGTTCTCCTAGAGAGGCATCAGTCCCCAGTGTGGTCTCAGGACTAACGTGTGCTCACACCACCTGCAGCTTTGTTGTCACTGCCCACTGCTGTGGCTGGCTATGAAATGCTGGCGTGGCCCAGCCCTCTGCAGGGCCGAGGGCAGGGGGTGCTGAGCTGTCACCCTGAGGGGGGTGACCCCATGAAGTGGCTCTCCCACCACAGCCACCTTGCCCGGGTTACCCCGATGCTGACAGCACTGCAGAGCCAGGAGGCTCCTCTGCTCTGCCTGTCCCCTTTTTGCTTGGCCTCGCTGATGGGCTACCACCCCTTTTACACACCCAGAAATGTGAAACATTTTTTATGTCCTTTAGTAAGTAAGGACAACATTATTTGTGCTGGCAGCTGAAGTATCATCATTAGACAGCCATCTAAGTGCTTTACCCAGCCAAACAGCTTTTGGAGCTGTTGTTCCAGGCTTTTGTCAGAGCTGAGTCCACAATGCTGCATTAATTCATCACTTTGGGGGAGCAGCAGTTTTACAAACAAAAGAGGGCTTTGAAGATTATTTTTATTCTTTTTCTTAAGACTGTGGAACACCAAGTGGCAGTATTGGAGAGGAGCCAAGTTGCAGCATGTCTTCAGCTCCCTGAGTCAGAGGCAGTCCCTAAGGGAGCTCAGCTTTTCCTGGGAGTAATAGAATAGCTCCAAGAGCACTCACTGATTTTTTTTTTTCTTTAATGAGAGCAGTTATGGTTTTCAAAGGCTTTCATCAGGGTTTGTTGCCAGAAGGCAATCTTATTCCTTTTTTCATCATGAATATTCTGGGCTCAATAACACTGTTCCTTTGGTTTATCCCTCAAGCAGTAAGCTAAATTGTTATTTCGTGTTTGTACAGTTAAAACAGAAAAGGTAGAAAAATAAAGCAAAGTAAAAATAAAAATGAACCCAAAAGTGCAGCATTTAAGCCTTTGCTTAAAAATCATCCAGCAAAAACAAAAGAGCAGGAAGTTCTGATCTGCCTGGAGATTGACTTTTGCCACTCCATTGAAATCCCCGAAACTTAAAGTTATGAGGTCTTTCATTATTTCCTGTAGAAAAAAAAATTAAAATTACTGGATATGAATTCAGCTTTCCCCTCCTCTTGCTTCCAGAATGACTGGTTTACCAAATGTTATTAAGGTAATAACATTTCCAAATGTTCCTGGCCGGGACAGCCCGGCGCTGGGAGCAGCGATGCGGCGGAGCCTCCGCACGGCGGCAGCTTCGGATAAGGAGACAGGGAAAGGATCTGCGGCGATCCTGTGGCCGCGGGATCAGCGCCGGGACGCGCACTGCTCTCCCTTCCCGGCAGACTTCAGACTTGCCAACACTTCCACACCGGCGCTGCCGAGGGAAGTTGGTTCCCAGTTCTGCGTGGCAGCGCTGCAGCTGCTGCTGAAGGAGGGGGTGGGTCTGTTTAGCACCCCCGCAGGGAGATCCTGCCCGGCTCCTGAAAACTGGGCAGCCCTAATGCTGCCCGGCTCAGCATCTCTGCTTTCCGGCGGGATCCGAAAGCAGGAGAGAGTCCAGCCTAGCCAAACGCTGGTTAGTTGTGCACCCCTCAAATGAACGCCAACCTGAAAGCCCCGCCCTTATCTCAGGTCGCAAAAGGGTCTGTAGGTTGTATTTGGAGCACTGGAAATTGCGGCTGCTGTCCCAAGAGAGTAGCAGTTTTGCTCCCGCAGCTGGCTGAGTAAAAACTACTGCGGGTCCAGAAGATGGAAGAGTCCCGTAATGCCTGCAGTGAGGAAGGAGCCAGTCTATTTCTCACTAATGAACTGCACAATCTGCATATGATTAAAAACACTCCTCGAGTGAGGCACCCAGGCAGAGGAGCAGGAGGAGGAGTGGAAGTGTCATGAGAGAGACTCGGAAAAGATAAAGGGGAACCTGAGTTTGTGCAGGGAACACGTATATCCCATCTTCCAAAGGTCTTTCTATGGCTATGCTTTGAATTTCCAGGCTAGGAGACAATAACTATTGTGTATAGTGCCCTATGGACAATTTGGCTGGAGTACAGAAATTACAACCAGAGTTTCAAAACCTCAGTGGTGACAGGAAAAATCAGCCACCAGAAATATCACCTAGGACATCATCAGGGAATAAATCACTAATGAGCTTATTGCAGCATCCTTACAATACTGAGGGCAGACAGATGTTTGGTGGTGGAGGCTTTTGGAGCTGAATATTTTGGCATTTCCCAGACAGTGGTCACCTGGCTGCTTCCCTTGCCCAACTTGGGTAACAGCTTGAAGGCTTCAGTGCCTGACCCAGCTGGCAAATATTGGGACAGTTCAAAATCCCTCCCTGACACAAAGGCATCTGCCAGAGTTCTGATAAACAAGCTGGCATCACTCTTTCAGGCAGGCATCTTGCTGTGCTGGTGCTGCCATCCCTGCTGCTCTGCCTTATCCACAGGACTGTATGAAGACAGAGTGTGATGAAAAGGTAAACACACTGGGCTGGGAGTAGAGAAACCTGGGCGTTTGTCCTTGACATGTTGCCAACCTGTTACATGACTGAAGGTGATTCATGTCACCTCTTTGTGTCCACTTTCACTCCCAGGACAGGCTGGTCTGTCCTGGCTGCTTTGGTCTGGGATTGTCTCTTGGTCCTTACAGGCACAGCATGTGCCACAGGAAAAGACCCAAAATTATATGTTGCTGATGTAACTGTCAGACTGCGAAGTATTTTGAGATCCTCAGGGAAGGAGGTTTCCTCTGCCTGTGCACACAGAGGGCCCACAGTCATGCCTCTGTGTGCATGTGCAGGCTGTGCACAGATAATCCTTAAAATGCTCTTAAAAACTGCATCTTCCACTGGGACAGATAAAAAACAAGGCTACAAAAATTCTAAGCAATCTTTACCATCAAGGCTTGCAAACACAAGTTGTGACAAACCAAATGTAATTTTAGGCTATATGTACTAGTGGTGATACAAGCTTCCTCCAGAAGCTGAAAGAGACAGCAAGATGGTGATGCTCCCTCCTCCAACAGGGAGGATTTGTGGCACTGCCAGGGCAAGGACAGGCCAGGCAGCTGGCTCACCCAGGACACCTCTCCTGTGGGGAGGGAGCACTGTGCCCCACCAGCCCTTCTGCCTGAGTCAGCTCTCAGGCTGCCCTCTCATCATGTGCATTTTGGCATCCAGGCAGACAGGCTGTTTCCCCCCACCCCAGCAAAGGAATGGCACACGTGATCCTTGGGGTTTATGGGAGCAAGTTACCAAGTTTTCCATTGCTCCTTGCTGTGAGAACTCATGGCAGAAGTGGGATAATCCCTCTCTTTCATCATCTGTACTTTGAATGTTATTATTGAAAAGCATTTTTGCAATCCTCTTTACACAAAAAATTGGGCAAGCTGAGTACATCCCTCATGCTCGCCAGAAGCTTTCACAGAAAAGTTGTTCCAAGCCAGGATGGGCAGAGGTCAGGCATACAGAGAAAACAGGAAAAATCACATGCAAACCTATTCCTGTTTTATTAAAACAGCTAAAAAACTGTTACTTTGCACAGCATTTCCCCACCGGAGACAGCAAAAATAAACAAAACCAAGCCCATGGCAGCTGGCCACAATTCTTACAGAACTGGGGGAAAATTGGTTTACTGAAGTACAGAAACTCACCTGAGACATTGCCAGAGTGGTACCCCTTTCTGCATACTCACTCTGGAAAAAGTCACCAAATACTATGTGTTCAGCTGAAGTTAGAACAGAGCCCATAGATCTGGCAGGAGACAGAGACACATTTTAGGCCCCAATGCAGTAACTCTGCTGCAGTTAGTAAACGTACCCCGATTAAAACAGAAAAAATCCTGAAACATGGCTAATTAATATTAGGAGCCTACCCACAGTTTTCAAAAACTGTTCATATTTTCCAGGGTTTATGTTGATTTTGAAGAGATAGTTGCTAAATGCTCTGTGCACAGGAACAATGCTGAGGCTGAGGGCTGGGTTTGCTGAGTGCAGTGTTTCATTAGTATAGCTCTACTGAAAGAGTGTTTTCAGTCTGTGCTGCAAAATGAACCAGCATAAGCTGGCCTCAGCTCAGATATCTATTTCCCCAGCAAGTTGAAGTCATTCCCTTGGAAAGAAGCATGAGAGATGCTGGAGCAAGCAAAATTCATGACAGCTGTCTGTCTGGGGATTTCCCGAGTTAGCAATCACACCTGGACCATCGTGTTCTGCAGAGGCCAATGACTACACCCTCTGTTATTTCATTTTATCTCTTTTTGTACCAAGATCTTTGGTCTCTGCAGCATCCTGTGGCAGTCTCCCCCCGCAGTTCAAGCATGCAAAAGGGTTCTTCCTTTATATTTGTTGCCTGATAATTTTGCTGGGAATGCACTGATTTTGGCAATATTACCAAAGAGTGATTCAAGACTTTCTGTTTACCTTCAGCAATTTATGTTTATGTTTCCCATACCAGTGGATTCTCTTCCAAATATCTTGGTCACTGTGGACACTCTACTGCTCTACAAAGTTTTTTTCCTGGATGTCTCACAAACAATCATTCTTCCTCTTCTGACCGATTACCACACCTGGGGTGACCACTGCAGCAGCTGATGAAGCAATAGTCCCCAGTCTCCCTTTTGTCACATCCTCCCACACAGTCATTCTCTTTTGCCTTTCCTCCCTGTCCTTTTCCCAATGCCTGTTTGCCCTCTCCACTTGGGACGTTGTTAAGACTCCAGGCTGTGTTCCCTTACCAAAACAGGTGAGAGAGGGAACATTGTGAATATTGATGGGATGTAGAGGTTCATGATTACCAATGTCAAGTCACAGGCTGTATAAACAAACTGTGGCCTATTTCTCACTCAAGATGCTTTTAGATTTAATAAAAGAAATCCTCAAATTTAGTAATGAATTATATATGCCATATACATGCTAGTATGTCTAAATTAGCCATATATTAATTAATAATCTATGTATGTCAGACATGCCAACTCAAGTTAGGAACAGGTCATGTGAAAGTCTGTGGACTGAGCCTGTGAGCAGAGTAATTTATTATCCCACCTCCAGGTCTGTCACCTCGCAAGAGAACAAGAGCATCATCACAGGAGTACATCTGGCCCTTTTGAGTTCAGGTCTCAGAGCAAAATTTGGGAAAGCTGGGAAACAAATGGAACAAAACAGAATAAAATATTTACTATTGTCTCCGCACAAAGTGCTGAATTTTATACAGCTTTTCTGAGAACAGTTTAGATGAACGAAAATGGTTTTTGACGAAGTGGAGACGCGATGTTCTTCAGCAAAAGAATAGCCACCTGGTCAATCAGTCAAAATTCTAGTTTGGACAAAAACATTTTCCCATTCAAGGCTGAATTACATGCTGCTGTCTGTAGGATTAGTGTTCCTCTGCCAGGGCTAAAATTTCTGAAGCCTTTTTGGCAGTATTTGCATGAAGAAGTGCTGGAGCACCATCACTGAAAAATTTTTCATGGGGCAGGGGAGCGCTTCCACATTAGCACTTCAGAGCAGTGAGGCTTGACCAGGAGATCTGATCCCTAGGATGGCTGCAATGAAACCCATAACCGCAGCACCAGTGTTTTTCCACCCCTCTTTGCTCCCTCTCAGCAGCTACCATGAATAACAAGCAGGAAAAACAGAGGCAGGTTTTGAAGAGAAATGAGGGCAGCAGTGCAGGGGAGGGGGGCGGGCCTGGCTTATGCAAGAATGTGTATAAAAGGGGCAGGCTAGTACCCCTCCAAAATCGGAGAGTGGGGCAAAAGGAGAGCACACACCTCACCGCTGAAGAACAGGTTTGAGAGGTCTGTGTTTCTTTGTACCTTTACTGTGGCTGTTGCAGGGAGAGGTTCATTAGAAAACGCGTGTGGGCCACGGGCTTGTTTTGGATAGGGGATGCTTGTAGAACGGCCTTGCTTTCACCTTCTTGGGTTCCTTGTTGCCAGAAAAATTTTTTGCCCAAATTTGGCCCAGTGCAAGTTCTCTGGCACAGCTCTCTTTAAGGGGCAAAATCCTTGGACACCAGAGCTGAAGGGCAGGATAGAGACTCCGTTTTCTGAAGTTGAAGCTCTATCTTTAAACACACTCTCATTCCTAAAACCATGGCAACCCAACAAAAAAAGCCTGACAACAGAGTCCACATATAGTAATTGGAATAATGCTCATGCATTCCTGCTTAAAAATGTCTCAGAAGTAAAATGAAAGACTATTTGTAATTATGTACTACTAGGATAAAATATGTTGCAGGTGTGGCAGGATATGTTCTTCGTAACCTGAAAGCTTCTCCGTTAGAAGAAACTGTTAGAAGATAAAAGACAAAGATGTAAGAAGTGTGCTGGTGTGTGATGCATCTTAATAGGGGAATATTAATTGAGTGAGCACAAGTGACTGGCAAAGGAGGAGGGGAACTGTGTCTGAGCTTTGTAGTAGTGCATGAACATAAGGTGAAATCAAAGGTTCTCCATCATTACCAGGGCCAGCCAAATTCCCGGTGGCCCGAAGCAGGAGGAGGACTGTGGTAAAAACAGGACATTGAACATTACGTGGTGAAACTTCTTTTTCTGGAGAAAGCTAGGTGTTTTAATTTGATTACTTTATTGATGTGGGGGCAAGGGTGGGGGGCAAAAGATAGACTTCTGTGCATCTCAAAGACACCGACCATTTTTTTTATCGACAGAAAACAATAGAACTGAGTGCCCAGACACCAAAAGACACCCAAGCATCAACTTGGCTGAAAGCACTGAGAGTATTCAACTAAAGTGTACTTTCTTTATGTGGCAGAACCACCAGACCAGCATGTTAGATTTGTTGTTCAGGTGACTCCTGCTCCTCCTCTTCTTCAGGGCAGCATCTCCTGCAGCCAGGGCTGCCTGTTTAGCGCTAGTACTTACAGCAAAAGGAGACCAACAGAGGCAGCATGGCTTGGTCATGATGTTCAGGAGAGCTGGAAGCAGGAGACACCCAAACAACAACATTGTCTGGATGCTACAGAACAAAGGCATAATGATTTAAGGAAAAGAAGTACAGTGCGTGAGGGGTTTGTGATTTCCCCTTTTGGTGTTTATTGTCCACAGCAAACATGTAAGTCTGACAGCTGTACTATATGTTATTAGCATTACTTGTAGCTTATTAGCCAAAGCCAGTAATTCTTTTTAATAAGGATACTTTTCAGAGTTCTATGGAATACAAGGTGCCTTTCCATGGAACAGCTTTCATTTGTGTGTCCTTGATACAGAGAGTACTGGGATGGGTTTTCTTTTCACCTGTGTTCCAGCCTCCCCTCAGGGGACACAGCAGACCAGCCATAGCTCATAGGCTTGGCATGGTCTGACCATTTGTGTGCACTGCTGATGCCTGCCTAGTGCCTCAGGTGGACCCACATGGGTGGTGGTGCAGGAGATACAGATCTGGGCTGTGCTCACGTTCCACCCGCAGCTCCACTGGCCTCTAAAGGACCAGCTGGCTCCCCTGGTCTGCCCATGGGAAGGATTCTCCAGGGCAGAGGGGAAAGAAGAGGGATTGCAATCTGAAACCTAACTTGATCTCTTAGTATTTAACTGAGCAATATGCATTTTTCATTTTTCATCCTTCTCCCTTTACCTGTAATCTCTGCTTGGCTAGAGGCATTTTAAAGTTGTCTGGATATGGTACAAATGCTTAGAGATTGTTCTGTGGGCAGATGCTTCCTCAACTGAGATGCTCCAGCAGCAAGAGGACAAAGAACCGTGAATGTTTCAAGCTGTTCGTTTAAGCCTTCAGTGCATGATAGCATGTCATACAAGCCTGGGCTCAGAACCACTTTTGGACCTCATTAGAATGAGGGTAATCAGATTGTTTAAATGAAAAGCAGGACTGCAGAGACAGAAATTTCTCATCTCCTTGGCATTTGGCACCTCGCACACAGCCCTTGGGCTGGCAGGACTCAGCTGTCCCTGTCTCCACCTTCATCTCCACCAGCTCCAACCGCCCAGGCACACTAGAAACATTCCCCTCTCAGCTCTCTCCTTGAACCCAACATGTAGCTGGGCACTGCAGTACAAATCATGCTTGACTGGTCCTCTAAAATCGAAGCACAGATGATAAATCAATCCTACTCCTGTTTGAGCCACGGGATTTTAATTACTAAGAATAGCAGGGGCACTGGACAAGAGCCAGTCTGACCAATTGCATTGTCCCTGGTTTGATTCACTGTTTTATTTGCTTAAATAGGAAGAAGGGGCATACCAAAATTGAAATATTGTTTCAAAAGCAGCAGAAAGATCTGAAAATCCCAAGCCCTTTTCCCAAACAGGACTTGGGAGGCTGAGACTGGGAGGGATGAAGTCTTTGTGTACCAGCTCTGGCAACCTCACCTATCTGGCTTTCATCTTCTCCATTTCAACATGTTTTGTTCAAGAGGAGAAAGAACAAAGCCCTGACATTCTGAACAGTTCAAGAGGGAAAGAAGGGGTAGAAATTGAGAGCTTAATCACTTTATTCTGCAGTAGCATACACGCCTCACACACTCCTGGGTCCCCAGGTTGCAAGGTAGAGATTAAAGGTGATTTATCTGCGAAGACAAAAATCTGATCTGACTGTACAACAAATATAAGTATAAAGAAATCTGTATTCCTTTCAGTCTGGCACAAAATGATGTCTTTCCAGCTCCTATAATCAGTTATTTTGTATAGTAAAACGCCAGTGTCTGCCTCGGTAAATGTGTAACTGCAGGCTACAGAGGCGCGCTGGGTCTGGCTAAAGGTTGTGTATCCACCCTGGAACTTTCTATGCAGCTGGTGTTAAGACGGGCTCAGGTTTCATTGGGCCCCGCCTGGCCTGATTTAACTTCTCTCGGCCCCCAGGCTGTGATGTAAAGTAGCTTTGCGCAATGCCACCCCAGCCGTGTAGAGAGGGCAGAATTCCACCTGCAGTCCCACCACCCCGGGGGGAGAGGCGTCCTGAGGAGCTCGCCTGAGGGACAACAGCATCGGAGGGGCAACAAAGGGGCGACGCCCCCCAGCACAGAGGCGAGTAAGAGCTCCTACTGCATTTGCTTTGAATGCTGTTTTTTCAACTCAGGTGTTCACGCTTTTCCAATGGGCTCTGGGCTCTTTCCTTTAGCCAAATAAACCACCCTGACTTTCCACTGATGGGGCTTAGGGTAAGTGCTTGGCAGTGAGAACTGGTCCTCTTGCTTCTGTTCTTGGAACAAAGCTGTCGGGGGCTCTGCCAGCCAGAGAGGAGTGGCCACTGGGTGCCAGTGGTGCCTAATGGCACAGCCTGCCTCGGTGGCACAGGGTCACCCTCCCTGCTGTGCAGGAAAGATTAAGTGATGCCTCAAAATAATTGTATGATGGAGAGAACAGTGTGGGAAGGGCATTCCTTTTAATCTGTGGCTTTTTAGTTCGTTTTCTTGAGCGTCCCAATGTGAAAAATGAGTTGAGTAGTCTAGAAATCCACTAGCACAGTGGCTGGGCTAACTGTGAAAGTGAAGATAATTTTTTAACCAGTCATAAGCAATGAATATGCTCTGTCATGAATGTCATATGCTACCAGCGGGGTTGGGGAGGTGAACAGGGGACAGCAGCATGACAGTGCTGCTCATGCAGTAATTTAGAGGATGAGGTGGGAGTTATTGGGGAGGAACAATCCTTGGGCGAAGGCAAAGGGACAGAGATCTACAGCAGGTCCTCCCCTGAGTGCCTCTGGGGAACAAACCATTTCAGGCTTGACCCACAGGCATTCAGTAGGAAGACCCCCTAGACATTCTGAGTGACCACCACAGCAACAGAAACCCCATTTGCAAACCCAGCTGTTAGATAGGAGCCTACAGCCTGGGAATTTAGATATCCATGTTAGCAGGCAGACATACTTAGCGAGGTATGTCTAGTTACCATGCATCTGCACATCTCAGTTTTTGTATATGCAAGAGAGTGGTGGTATTGCAAACTGGGATGTTATTAGGCATGAAATACCTGGGGACCCCTCAGGGGAAGGAATAAGGTTATCCACTGTAAATTAGGCTGGGAAAGGGCCAGGTCTTGAATAGATGGATTTAAACACAAGTGCTTCCACTCTTATGTAAAGTGTTGGTGAGACAGACATTGCTCTGTGTCCTCTCAAAAGGCTCAGGCTACCAGAATTACAATATCTGACAGACTGGTGTGACTCAAAAAGCCTTGGAGAAAGAAAGCAGAGAACAGGGCTTGGGTACTGGCAAGGCTGATAGCATTTTGCCCATCCAATGAGCTCTGCAGAACTTGAAATGGGCGAAAGAGGGTGAACAAAGCTACAATAAACAAGGATTTACTAGTAGAATAAAAATACAGCTCTGAATAATAACATTTTGGCTGAGGATATGTGTTACAGATCATCATTTTCAACACATTTTAATTTGGATTTCAAATACACAGATCAAAAGTCATATACTAGACATCCAAGAAAGGTACAGCAGAGCTATTAGTCACCAAAAATTTTGAGACAGGAAAAGAGAGAATTCTAAAAATATAAAATTTGTCAGTGGATATAATTTGTCTGTGTCCGTGACATTCTCATTCCCACTATGCATTACATGCTTTGTGCTAAAACACCAGTGACATCCACATACAGTAAAATTCTCTGCTTCTTGTCAGGAAAAACAAGAGCAGCAAGTGGTCTTTTACCTCAGGAGAAGACTGCCTGCATAGATGAGTAAAACTCAGCCTACCCCTTCTAACTCTGTATTCAGACATAGAAGGTGCAATGAAAATGGGTTCAGTGTGAGCACATTTGTATAAGGGAGACTGGAGTGTGTTTGCCTAGAAGCTAGAATGAATGTTTGCACTGGGCTATGAAAACATAACATGCTCTGTTAGTGCCAAATATTTTGCTGACTAGACATACAAAGCAGGACCATTCTGTGTTTGGACCTTAAGAGAACTGGTTTCCAAACCCACTTCCTGCATAACAGCAGGCACATTGCTTAGCCCGTCGGTGTGTCAGCAAGGTTCAGTGTAGCAGTTTGCAGAGATGGTTCTGACCAGGTCCCAGGAGCAAATGTTGTTGCTTTTTTTGGAAAACAGGTGTCACAGAAGTCACATGCTCTAGTTTGCCGGCATAACCAGCATCCACAACCATTCCCATGCTAAATCCTTAGGGCACTGCAGTAGGAAATGGAGTCACATCTGTGCTTACCATTTCCCACCTGCAGCTATTGAAACTGATGTCTGTCTCATCTTGGACTTTTTGGGGGCAGAGTCAGACCAAACACCACTAAATACTGGAATTCCCACCTTTGTTAACTCCAACACAGCACTATCACCTCATCCATGATTAATAGAAACTGTACTTGAAACAGACTGACCAGTCTCCTTTCCTCCTCATTTTTTCTTTCAGCAGACACCGTGGAGGCAATATTCCAACATGAATCTGGTAGCAGATCTTCTCTGCTTGTTGGCTTGCCTTACCGTGGTGACCGGTGACCGGGTCTATGTCCACCCTTTCAATTTGTTTTCTTTCAATGAGAGTGACTGTGACAAGCTGGAAAAATTGGTTCAGGAGGGAAAGACTATTGTCCCTGCCTCCATTGAGTCCCAAACCACACCTGAATATGAAGGTGACATGAATGACAAGAACAATTTGGAAGACCCAAGCCTCAACACCTGGGGGAAGGAGGAACGAGTCTACCTGAGTGACTTGGTGTACACCCTGGGCATGCGGTTTTACAGTGCGCTGCAGAAAGCACAGAGGGCCCAAAATGTGCTCCTGTCCCCTACCAGCCTCTACAGCTCCTTGGTGTCATTCTACCTGGGCGCCTCAAACCAGACAGCACTTGATTTGCAGCGTTTGCTGGGATTTGTTCCCCCCTCTGGAAACCCTGACTGCATTTCCACGGCAGTCGGAAGCAATTTCCTCTCCAGCCTGAGGACGATCGAAAGGCTTGTGAAGAGCGGGGACGAGGAGCTGCTCTTTTCCAAGACACTGAGCCTGTTCTCTGCCCCTGGCACACCCCTCTTCCAGCTGTTCATGGAGCACTTGCTCCCCAGTGCTGATGCATTCTATGCCCGAGGTGTTGACTTTACAAATCCAGGCGAGGCAGCAAAACAAATAAATGCCTTTGTGGAGGCCAAAAGCGAGGGTCAGAGCAAGTGCTTACTGGCAGACATCGACCCATCCGCCGAGCTGCTGTTTGCAGTGGACGTCCGCTTGGCAGGTATGAGGCAGCACTGCTCGTTTTGGGAACAGGCTTGGGGAAGGACAGGCAGTAACCCTGCTCCTGGGAAGGAAGCAAGGTCATGCCTGGCCAGTGGGGAAAAGGAAGGGCTCAGGTGAAAGGCTCCCCACCATTGTGACAGGGATCCTGCCTCCACTCTGCCATGAGTCAGCAAGGGCAATGGGGAGTGAGGAGGAGGGAGATGACCTCCAAGAAATTTTCCTTGTCCAGGAAACTAAGGCTTAGGAAAGGTACATGAGAAAGGCTTTCTGGCTGCAAAGGAGCTAAAAGTCATGAGGGGCCTCCAGCAAGTTGATCAGGGTGTAGCTTTAAAGAAAGCCAAAGGAGCTGAGGGTAGCAGGGCAGGGGAACAGAAGACTAAAAAATACAATGGACATGGGTCCTCTAGTGACTATTAAACACAGAAGTCTGGAGGCAATATCTAACTCAGGAAGCAACCAAATGTCATCAGTTATGGAAGCAGGGGAGCTTATACAAACCTAGAAGAAATAAGGCTATCCCTTCATTGCCTAAGGTCATTCCATGCTGCTGTCCCAGAAAGCCCCCTGCACTACAACAGAGATTTCTACTGAGTGTAGCTGCTTTCCTAGATCCTCATGACTGAATGCAATACCAAAGATTACACACTTCAGACGGCTTGCCTACGTGGGACTGTAGTTCAGAAAACTTGCAGCCCTAAGTTCCTGAGTGGACCTCTACTGCTAAAGGTGGAGTTGTGGTGCCCAGGAAACCTTTTTGTGCCTTCATCTTCCCACCTCAGAATTAGATGTCAGGTTTTCTTTGCCTTTCATGGGTTTTGTCATTCTCTCAGCAAGCTGTGGGCATCAGCTTTCTCTTCATAGTAAGGTTTAGCATAGATATGATACTACAAAAGTAATTGTGTTACAGACTTGGGCATGGTCACAATAGCAGAGTTTTCCTTTAGTGGAACCAGTTTTTCCTCTTCTTCTGTATTGGAAACTTGTAATTTGTGTAAGCTTAGAAACACATGTTCAAGGGTCTGCCTCACTGGGTGACCTCTAATACCTTCTTTCTCTGAAGGTGCATTTAAAATGTTACAGTCCCCACATGTGGGATGGACAAAATTGTCTCAAAAACAAATGAGTTACACAAGCAATTATCTTCTAATAAACACAGAAGATGACTTCAGTGTTTGGTTTGCCATTTAGTTGTGAAAGAGCATCCATGACAGCTGATGCTGTCATGATCACGTCTGGCTCTATAGCTGCAGAAAGGAAGAAGTATATTTTTTTTCTCTGAAACATGTTCTATAAGCTCTAAGATGCTATTACAGCCATATCATTGATAAAGTGACAGAAATACATACAAAACAACAGCTAAATGTTCCAGTGGTCTCACGTATTGTTCACTTGCACACCATTTTCTTCACATTTGTAGACTTGCTGCCAAGCAGGGCCTGCCATTCAATGCAGGGCATCAGATGCAAGTTTCACAGAGGGCAGTAGTTTCTTTAAAGCTAAAAAGAATTTTCTGCCCAGCTGGGCAGCAGCACTGATCTGTGGTAGTGAGAAGAATACGTGTTGAAATGCAAAACTGCACTGTTTTGCAAGTAGTGCAAGGTGAGAGCAAGGCTTCTCATAGTTGTGAACTGGGAAAGAAATTTATTTTAAGGTCTAAGTGTTCCAGTATGTCCTTTTTAACCTCCTTGGCTCGACCAACACTACAGTGTTGTGCTTACAACCTTACCCATTGCTTTGGTTTGTAAGATGGTGAAGGGTGAGACCTCAGGCAGAGCTTGTGCTGCCTTCCCTCTCCTGAGCCCACCTGGCTGCCTGAGAGTGCTCCTGCAGCAAGGGTTGGCCCTGATGGATGTGCTTCCAAACATGCCATCACTGCACTCCAGGGACAGAGAGAAAACCAGACAGGCCCTCTGCACAGGCCTGTGAACCCCTGGGGACCTAGGAGGAAACAGGCAACCAAGCAAGCAGAGACACTTTCCTGTCCCCAGGAAAGGCCACAAAGCCAACAGAAACACAGCAGCTTTAGTCACAATCCCGATGGCCACCAGAAGGCAGATTAAAAGGGGGAGACATATGATTATGGTAGCTAAATGTAATTTTATACACACAGTCCTTCTCTAAGGCACAGTGTGTTGTTCTTAAGCAGACCAGCTAAGGGCAGAGGGGAAGAGGGAAGGAAGAGAAGAATCAATTTCTCCTTTCTTGATTTGTTTTTCAGTGAATGTTAAGCAAGCCTTCCCGCTCAAAGAGCCTCAGGATTTCTGGGTGGATTCAAACACAAAGGTCTTGGTCCCTATGTTGTCTATCACGGGGACATTCAAGTACAAAACTGATGCCAGTGGGACTTTTTCCGTGGTGGAAGTCCCCATCAGCAAGACGGCGCTGCTGGTGCTGCTGCAGCCCATCAGTGGCAGCGACCTGGAGCAGGTGGAGCCCAAGCTGACGTTGCAGTCCTCAGACTGGCTCCAGTGGCTGTCCCCAAGGTAGGGAAGGGGCATGTGCACCCTCCCATAGCAGTGATGGATGGGATGGGGTGAGCCACACTGGCCTGCCCACTCACCTGGGGTTGGATCCTGCCAGGAAGGCTTCACTAGCAAGCACAAAGGGAAACCCCCGCACAGCCAGGGGGCTCACTGCAAAGGAGGAACTTTTAATGTGGGGGTATTTCAAGGAAATGAGCAAGTCCCTTTGCATCCCACCCATGAAGTGGGATGATCTGGGGTTTAGCAGCAGACCCTGGGTGAGCTCACACCTGGAAACAGTAACAAATTCCCACTGTGTTTGTGTCCATGCACCAAGCACTTCTTGCAGTTGTTTTCACACGCCCATTCCCCAGCACTGCCCAACCACGATGCCTTCACAGTTAACAACACTCACTTGCCTCTCTATCTCTCTGCAGAGAAATTAAATTGAAGCTGCCAGCATTAACACTAGAAGACAGTTCTGATTTACAGGAACTTCTTGCAGATATGGAACTGCCTGCACTGCTGGGGAAGGGGGCAGACTTCAGTAAGATAAGCAACGCCAGTCTAACAGTTGGAAAGGTACAGTACATATCACTGGCATTCAAAAAACGTTTCCTGCACAGTTTCAGCTAAATTTATTCCTAAACTGAATAAATTTACCTAGAACAAAGCAGTCAGAGCCATGTAGGTGACATGTTTAGTAGGAGACTGAGTATTACATACAGTGTATGTTTTGGACTTAGCAGGAGACTAATGCTGATCATACAAGAGTTTTAGTTGTTGGCCAGTCGTGGGAGGAATGAGTGAGCAGCTGCGTGGTACCTAGCTGCTGGCTGGGGTTAAACCATGACACAAGGCCAACAGGACTACAGACCAGCCCACTGTTAAAGCAGTTATACAGCTTTTGCACGTTATGGACAAGTACTCCAACATCTTTTTTAAACATCTGTGGAGTACAGTGTGCTTTATCATTTACTCAGACTCCCATTTGTCCTGTCATGATCGTGCTCTGATGACTCCAGAGTTACTCATATGTTTTTCCTTACAGGTAATAAATAAAGCCTTTTTCAAACTGGCCAGTGATGGAACAGATCAGCCAGAAGACCCTGCAGCACAGAAGGAAGATGGGGCGTACTTGGATGTAACACTGAATAAGCCATTCCTTTTTGCTGTTTTTGAAAAGCAGTCAAGGGCAATGCTTTTTCTTGGCAGAGTAGTAAACCCTCTGCAGGAGGATTAAATGCAAACACAGAGGATAAGAAAGGAGTGGAATGATGCACATTTTCCATCACCTTTTTCTTATTCATCAGATATTTTTGTGATGTTGTTGAGTGCTTTACTTAGCTTTGGGATGAAGCAGTTAGTGCTTGAAATACAGCTTTTTGAAAGCTAACACCTTGCAACATTTCATCCTCATTCATCTGTTTCATGTGAGGTGACTTCAGCTTCCTTCAGCTTCCATTTTATTCTTTGTCTCTCTTTTGTTCCTAGTTCCCTTTTTGGATGCAGTGGGGCAGGGCAATGACTTGATGCAAGGCATCAACTTGAAAAAAAAACAGATAAGCAGCTTTTACTTTATATTTTTACTTACTATAGAAAAGGACCTCTTCATTCTTTAAAAAGCTTCTTTTAATTGTATGGTCAGTTTTGCAAGAGAGACTTCCTTATACATGACAGTGAGGACTTTACAATTATCCACAGAGAATTCCAGCTTCATCTGCAACATTTCCCTTTAAAATGTTGCCAACAGCACAGGCAGGCTCCTCTTGTCCCACTAAGATAAGATTTTTTGCCTTGGAAACAAAAACATGCTTAGAGGAAGTTTCTTCTTTTTGCAGCCCAGATATGTTCAGTTCTTAACTCTATGGAAATGCTAGAAATAGGGTTTGGTAGTATTAATGAACTGTGATGGACAAATTCTCAAAGCCTGACAGAATTATCTCTGATTTTTTTAGGAAAAAAGACCTTCCCACAAGGTCTACTATTCCAAGGCAATTCCATTTCTCGAATTACTTTATAACCTGTGAGGCATTTCTTACAGCCATATAGCGAAGACTGACATTACTGGTTAGAGTCCAATTCGGTAAACTTTAACATATCCAAACCATATGTTCTTTAAAAATAGCATTAATGGCAATAATATATATTAGTATGAGTAGTGCATGCAGTGCAGCTACTTGTGAATAAAATTATTACAGCAGTCCAGTCCAACTTAACAAAGTCATAAAAATTTTAAACATTGAAGTGGAACAACAGATTATTAGATGACTCTTGAATTAGGAAGTGAGGAATTGGGAGACAAACCTCGGTACTGAGGAAAGCCTGGAACAAGGATTTCCACCTCTCATCTCTCGATTTATTGTTAGCACTGAGGGCACTTAAAAATAACTGCAAACCTCTTTGGCAGATCATGCGAGACATATCCCGCAGTGCACAGCAGCTCATTATCATCCACAGGGGCCCAAATGTGGATCTAATCTAAATGCACTAATGCCAGCAGCTTGCTAGCAGTGATGCAGATACCTGACACATCCTTGTAGCTCAATGGAAAATGCCCTAACATTATAAATAAAATAACCCTCAGAATACTAGGATACAGCATCCATGTATTCATCCATTTATACTGTATGTACTCCAGATGCTCTAATATCTAAATACTGTACTTGTATTATATACAGAAGTAATTAAGTATGAACATGCAGAGGTAGAAACATGCAAATAAACGCACTTCCAAGATTCTTTGCCACAGTTCACTTGGGCTTTTGTCCATAAATAAGTCTTGGTTTCTGAAATCTGCTCCAAATCAGATTTCTGTTTTTAAAGTAAGTTGCGTATTACCAAGCACTACAGCCAATGGTATAACTCTAAGCATGAAAGAAGCAGCTTCATATTAATTTAAATGTTATCCCATTTATTGGTTGAAGTCAGAAGGTAGCATCATATACAAATAAAATTTCAGACCATGAAATGTTCCATTTTTATGAAGAAGGTGGAAAATAAGAGAGAGACCCTGGATACACTGACAGAAAGTTCAGGAAAAATGCCTCTATTCACAGGTGGGGGCTGCCCTGGAACTCCGTATCTCTGTTCAGGGCTACAGGCAGAAAAACAAAACAAACCCATCAAACACACTTTTCAGAAAAGAAATTTTGTGGTGGAGAGCACCTCGCCACTGACACCCTGGAGAAGAAAGGGAAGAAGAAAAGGACAGAGACAGGGAACTAAAAGTAAACTGACTAGAATAAGGACTGCGAAGAGAGAAGTGCTGGAGCAAATGTTCCAATACCAACATGATAAGCTATCTGTACAGGTACCCATTCTCCTACACATTCAAACTAAAAAACAAACCAAAAAACTAACCAAAAAAACCCCATCCATGCCCAATTCCCAACTAAGTCTGCTTCCTCAACAATGTATACTCTCCTGAGACTTGTTTCTGACATCAATTTTACATGTAAAATTTTTATGGTATTTTGTACTCTTCACTCTCCTCCAAGTGAGAGCAGGTTTTACCAAAATTGGTTTTACCAAATTCCTGTACATTGTAGTCACAGCACAATGCACATTCCAAGCACCACTCACATACTGAGATCCCAAATACAATCTACAGCCTAACAATCTAGTGAATGAAGCACCTAAACTCAGGCTCTGAAAGGTGGGAGATTTGGAGAAAGAGAACAAAGGCAAGGATGAGCTTTTTAGGTTACATCAAACAGCAGAGTATATCCCTGAGCACAGCTGACAATTCACTCACAAGCTTAAAAACAAAACAATTTTTAAGAGATCTATGCAGTTTGCTTCCTCATCCCTCCAGTTCAACCTTGAAAATACAATGGTTGATGGAAAAAGGAGAGTAAATATTCCTCAAGTGGTTCAACCAAGTATACATACTGCTAGCTATCTTTAGATGACGAGGTTAGAACAGTCTGGTTCACTTCTGGTATAACCTACCAAGTTGAGAACACAGTTACCATTTTAGAGGAAGACATGCCACTGCTCTTTCTCTCCTCAATATTGTACAAAACCTCTTCCAGCTAAATTCCTTCCAGGATTAGAAAGGCATGGCAAGTTTTCTAAAGGTCCTAGAACAGAAGAAAAAGGCTCAAAAATCAAAACTGCATTACTGTCATGAAGTACACTTCAAAAGTCACCTCAGGAATAGAAGAAACAAGATTAGTAGCGGAAGACATCATTGGAACACACTTACTTCCGTTTACCAAAGTTAATTCACACCTTTCTTTCAACAGGGGTATCACACAAATTCTTAACTGATGTCTTATTCCACTGAAAGAAAATTCAATCCTATTCAAGGGAACAAAAATAAAACATGGAGAATTGACATAGGATCAGTGATACAGACATTTAAAGCAATCATAGGACCATTCCGTAATTTTGATTTGGTACACAATGTCATTTCCTGCCCTGAAATTAAAGCTTCAATGGAAAAGAACAGAATTCAGCCTATATGCTCAGAAAGTTGATGAAGACAAGTAGGAAGCGCTGTTACTGCAGGAAGATATGGAAAATCACTTGCAACTCAAGCACAAGTAATCTCTCTGCTTTTTGGTTTGGTACACAGACTACATCCTTTTCCCCAGTTTTGGAGGATACAAACAAAACTGTTCTCTTTTCAATCACTAGCGTGCACAGATCTCAGAATCTGCTACTTTGGTGACAGCTGTAGAAACGTAATTGTATATAGATGCTGCAAAGTGCATTTACAGTCCTACAAATCTCAGTCTCAGGCCACAATTTACACATCCATTTTATAATAAGAAACATTGTTGAAAGCAGCAGTAGCTAGAACCAGGAAGATGTGTCTATTTCTGACTCATAAGAAAATTAAGAGGTATGGGGAGACTAAGCTTTCTGTGTTCATCTACTAAAAACCTGGAAAAATACAATACATGCACAAACTTCTTGTTCAGTAAGTTACATCCATTCAGCATTGTGTGCCCTGAGGATTTCCACGTGCCTGAAGGAGACAAACAGATCTGTCATCTGACAAGTTGGTTCACTTTGCTGTTTCTTTTTTCAGCAATAAATCTGGATGGTCCCTCAATTGTGTATGTGCCATAAACAGAGAGAAGGTAAGCAAATTAGAAAAGCCAAATCCTGCTCTCCATTGCTCAAGACTGAATCCAAGCACTACCATGTAATTTCAAGCAGCAGTACTTTCCTCACCGCCTCCCTTCAAAAAATTAGTATTAGAAAAGTTGTAACAGCCACCTTTCCTAATTGCTCCAAAAGCACCATGATCACATGGTTGTCTTCTCAACTAAAATATGATCAGTTTCCAACAGTGAGATATGAAAGCCCTCAAGCTGTGGAAGGTTTGCTCACTATAGCTTCACTTCACACAAGAGCAATGCGCTGCTACGAGCCTTTTATCTCTAAGTACTTGGAAAATGTGCTTCATCTGTGCATTAAGCTCCAAGCTCTCTAAATACTTTAGGAAGAAATAGGTATTTTTAATTAATAATTGGGAACTAGAATTCCAGTGTTAAATTTTCACAAGGTAAAAAAAAAAAAAAAAAGGTTAAAAAAAATCAGAACAACGAAACACAAACAAAGCCAGGGCATTATTTGACTTTTAAGCCTTAAATTCACCACCTACTGTGCCCAGACTATGTTGCCCGTCCTTCACATATGAAAGAGAAGCATCAGTAGGAAGACCACTCTAGGTTCAAGAAAGGTCTTTGTTAATCCTTCTACCATTTTAAACCCTAGTAACACTTTCAAATTTCCTGCTATATAAAGATGCATCTTGCACTGATGTAAGTAGGTTTAAAGTTACAAAAATTCTACATGTATGCAGGTGAGTTTTAATAGATAATATAATACAAATCAGAAATATGCCAGCCCTGAATAAATTCTAGCTTAGTGAAATAAGTTTTAATTTGAAGGAAAATGGTCTGAATATAATAGCCTCTAAGTTAGATATTTGTAGTAGAAATTATTTTAAAAATTTCAAGTACTTTATGAGCTTTTATCACGCAGCCCTTCACGCCAACACGGTCTGTGAAAGAAACCAAAACAGTTAAATGAAAACATTCAAAACCCAAACAAGAGCTAACCATATTCCATGATAGGGGAGGTAAGTGCAAAGCAGTAATGAGAAATAGCAGCACCCTGCGCCTGCGAGTACTTTATCCCAGGAAAGCTGGAATAATGTTTGAAAGTTTTTGACACCCTGTAAAAAGTTAAAGCACGCTGCTGCCTGTCTCAAACGCTGTCAAGACCACAGACAGAACTTGCCATAAGATAAGCCACCACAGCAGGAATTCAAGATAAGCACAGAAGGGAGGAATTTGTGACAGGAAGGTGCTGATTCCAGACCTGTCCAGGAGTGAGATCTGGTTAGCACATCCTGGTTAATGCATCCAGACTGTGGGAGAGAAAGCAAGTGCTCATACTCATATCACTGCTCAAAATCACCCTAAGTTATGGGACAGACAGAGTCTGTGAGCAGCACCAACCCCAGTGTGCCCCCAGACTCATTTCTGGGGCCTCCCAGCAGAGGACTGCATGTGATCCACAGGGTTAATATCAGACAGTGTAGAACTCCCCCTGAAGGGAGGTACCAGGCCATTTCCACCTGAACCTAAACATGTATGAACCACTGAACTCTGTATTTCATGGATTCCCCCCACCCCTGTTGGATCAAGACTGTGGCCAACAAACATCTAAAACGGCAACAATCAAGTCTTTTTGCTGGATCTGTGGATTATGATATCTTTCATCTCTACCATGTACTCATATGCTTTCTTTCTCTTACTTTTCCCTATATATTTTCTTAAGTGATATCTTTATACTTTCCAATTGTTCTATTTCTATAGACAATAACCGAAACAGTTACACACCTTTCTTCCATTGCAACCACACTGCTCTAAAATAAACCTGATATCTATATATATAGCTCTCTGTCTATATATATAGCTCTATATATACATATAGATACATAAACTCTGGTCACTCAGTGTCCTCCTTTCACTCTAATCAAGGGTTCTGTTAACAAGAACCTCATTTACTTTGCCTCTGGAACGGGTTGTAACACAGCCATCAATCAATACATTTGATTCAAAAACATATGGGACATCAAAAGTTAGGAAGACAATTTATTACATATTATTTTCAACACAGAACTTGTTCTTGTACCTTTCAAGCTTTACAACAAAAATAAAAAAACCCCATGTTCTTCTACTTTTACTCTATATAGAAAGTTTAGAACTTCAATTGCTTTCCATATAATGGATAACTGATAAATTCTCATTTGGTGAAGCAAGTTTATCAAGGCAGAAGATACACTGATTTGCTGCTCAAGATACCTTAGGAAGCACTTCATTGCTATTTATTTGGTAAAACAAGGACTTAAATTGTCTCTCTTTCTTTTAGGGTCACTGTTTCTCTTCCATCACATGCTTTCAAAAATATCTAGGATGGTTCCATTGTAGCCTGATCCTTGGCAGTTAGAACCAGCTCTGCAAGGGCTGAAAAGCTTTTTATGCTGCTTGTTTCCAGTCCCATCTTCCGTATCTGAAAAGATATAGAAAACTCATTAATTTTCTTTAAAACATTAAAAACCCACTAATTATTCTACTTAAAACATTTAGTGAAGCCTATGTTTTGTCCTGCATTGATATGTGGCAAAAAACACAACTGCATACACTGCAAACTAAAAAATTTGCACCCAACTTTGCTCAGTTAAGTCTCTCCAGTTACAGAAGTGTCTTGGAGGGAAATAATTCACCATCTTCTAGGCAACTTGCAACTAAAGCCAGCTGGAAGTTTTCCAGTGAAGCAATCAGAAAAAGAAACTTGGCTGTAGCTGGTTTTAATGCATTGATTTCAACTGATTTTTTTTTTCCAACTCCAAATGAAGTTTCTGGGCAGTACTTTAAAGCTTAATGTGAATACATCCAAGAAGAGCCAACAGCGTGACTGTGAAAGCATTTCAATAGACTGCAAGAGCCTACGGTTCTAGCCTTGAACTTCCTGGGAGACAAAATCAACTCTACAATTACAGAGGTTGCTGCAAGTAATTTCTTAGCCAGGAAATCTATTGCTCTGAAAACAAGAAAAATATAGCCATGAAAAAACTAAGAGTGCAGTGAAGCCAAAAAATTTGGATCTAACTAAAACCATAATGAAGTGATTCTGAAAAGGTGTTTGCTGCTGGAACTCTTTGTAATAGTCACATGTACCAAAACACCTCCAAATGATTATGAATAATCTGTCCCAGTTCAGCTTAAATTCACACTGCAGTGATGGAGAAGAAGAAAAGAGCTCAACCCCAGGTAAAAACTGACAAATAATAGTTTTTGTTAGTAAGATTTCCACAGTTCCACCCAATTGTGATTAGTCTCATATCTGAGAAAAGCATCTGCTCATACACAAGCAGACTTAATCTACCTGTTATAATGCATCAACAGCATCCGGACATAAACAAGATCAATGACACCTCCTTGGCAACTAATGATATGGACTCATAGCTGGAAGTTTGTTTATATCTAGATATGATTTTTAGAAATAAAGAGTACAAAACAGTATGCTTATACAATTTATTGTAACTACTGCATACATTTCCTGGAATATTTTCTTCTATGTTTTGCTATTTAAAATTTCATACTTGGCACTGAAAAGCACTTACAGTTGTGCAGCACAACAAATCAGGCTGATATCCTCACAGCCCTTGGGAACAGACCCTGACCATGCAGCAAGTCAAGGCTGGAGACACCCCGACAGAAGGCAAACAAAAGAAGGGCCATAAAGAAGTTTCTATCAGACCTAGTCAGGTCCCTGCCCTCTCATTTGTAAACACAGTGTTTCTTCTTAATGCTACCAAGCACAGAGCACTACTTGAATTTTGAGTAGTAAGAAATACAAGCTTTGCATTTGTATAAGACAGGACAGGAAAGTATGCATTGCTGAAGTGTTATCTATAATCACCAAGGTCTGAAATCGTCTCCTTCATACAAATGTGAAAACACAAAGCAAAAACCCAAACCCACACCAACAAAGCTTGCAAGACCAAAATCTGAATCAAGGTTCCCTATCCTCTTCCATCTTCTTTCCAAAACCACTGATAATAATAAAAGACTTTTTTCTCATAACTTACTTGTTCTCCAAAATACTCAACGTCTAGGGCCAGCTGCAGTCGGATTTTGTTATCATCACTCATGCCCCCATTTGTACCAACAGGGTTTGAAGTTGCACTTCTTCTGGCTTGCTTCAACCTTTTTAGACTCTCTTCCATTTTCTTAACAGAACTGAGCACATCAGACACAGTTTCATAATACCTAAATTAAGGAAGGTTAATGAGAAAGAAAAAATTCCACTTTACAGAAGAGCCTACTTCATACACAGAAGTACATCACCAGCCCTGCTGAACAATGCCAGAAGGAATGGATTCCCTTGCAAAGAAGCTACTTATTAGCATTATGAATTAATCAGTATTTTCCATTATTAGTTCTAGAGGTTACTCTGAAGATTACTATTCATTCTTGAAGACCCTTCATGACAACATTTTTGACTTGTTCAAGATGTTTGTACTCAATAGTGACCAAGGAATGCGACTGCTCAATTTTAAACAGTCAAAATCAGCCCCTACAATCAACAGAATATTGAGCAAAACTGCTAATACAAACAGGATGGGAATAACAGCCTGAAAGACCAAAACCCATGTACTTTAGGCAAGTTATAAAAGTGTATATGAGAGCACACATGTGCACACCAGTAAGAAATGCCTATTTCTAAAATGAAGAAACTGATTTAAACAGAAGTCTCAGGAAGCTGGCAGGAAAAGTCAGAAAACCCTAAAACTAATTTAGAAATGGCAGAGATAAAATAAAACACCACTGCCCACAGAGTGGGATCCACATTAAAGAAAGCATAGAATCAAACAAAGTACACTCAGCAAAAGTTCAAAAAGACTTATGGACTGAAAGCCCATGCCTAAGTGGGAAGAGCACATCATACAAACTAACAGATGCTCAGGACAGTGAATTAAGAAGAGAAAACACACCAACAATGGGAAATCAAAAGATCCACGAGATAAGTGACCAGATTGAGCTACGCTTTGTAATTTTGTAAAATATCTAACTTTCAAAGAGCCTCTCTATGAAAACTATTACTCTAAGAATTAAAAGAGTTGAAAAAAATCTTCCTGATGACTACTTTCATACAAGGAGGCAACAGAAAGCAGACAAGCTTTTTAAAAGGGTAATTAGATAGGGATGGCTAAAGAAAAAGTGTTTGCCAGTGCCATGGAAACTTGTTCCACGATACCATTCCATGAAAAGTGAAAGTATTCCAGTAAAAGTCAGTCGTGTCCTCTTCTCAGATCTTGGTATTTCCTAGTCCCACTCACTTGTGATTAACTCCTACTTCTTCCACCTAAAGAGTGCTGTATTTTGATTTTCTTTACAGTTGTGTTAATTCATAGTGTTTTGGGTTCTTTTCTGTGTCTGGTCAAAGGACATGGGAGCTTTTTTAACTAAAGAAAACAATGTTCTGTATGGTTCTCTTACTTCTGTGTGCTTTCAGAGAGAGCACCTTCCAACCACTGATGAATCATGGGCTGCTTCAAGGTATCTCTGTAGTCATTCTGCAGTCGGTAGAAGGGCTTAAGAGCACTGTCAACATAAGGTGAAGCTTTAGTTGGCACCTCCTGGTAGACGACAGGGAAACAAGTTGGGGAAGAAGGAAACAGTCATTTACTTACTGAAAATATCAACACACAATTCTAGCACAGAGAGTACCTAAGCAAAGTACCTAAGCAAAGAGATACATAAACCATTTAGGACAAGTCAATGAAGAGATCATTATACACAGGAAAGACACCATCACAAAATTATTCAGTAGCGTTATACAGAGTGAGATCAAATAGAACAAGGTTCAATATGCCCAAAGTTTTTTCAGAGATGCATGTTCCAGCCATTCCTATTACCAGGGTATGATCCTGAAAGCTCTTTCTGCTCATACTGATTCCAGAGAAAGCTGAGCAGACTCAGTGCCAAAGAGACTATTACACCTTTGTTAAAATACCTACTGCTTTGTACTATACTTCACTAGGCTGAAGACATTGTCATGGGCTCTGTCAAGCAGATGCAGACAGGCCTGAAGAATTCATAATAATCTCAGCACAGGCCCTTCTGAGATTTAGTTTTTCATTTGCAAGCAGCACTGACCTTGTTGGTTCTCCTATATAATCTTGGAACTTCCAGTGCACTCTTCAGGTATGCAAAGGAGGACTCACTGAGATCCTGGATAATCCTGTTATTCAAAGTAGGCACACAGGCTGATAGAGAAGTCTTTGAATCTTCCAAGGCTCCTATTAAAGTAAAAATGCTGAAGTTTAAACTGAGCTACCCTGCCCCTTCACAACACAGATTATATGAATCCCCTAATCTTCCTAATCCCACTCACCATCTGATGTCATCAGGATATGCTTACTAAATAAATATACACCAGCCATTTATAAAGCACTTCAGTAACACCAACCATTCCTCAGACAGAAACACAAGAGGCAAGGAAAGACAAATAGAGTAAAGTAACATTCTCCAGATACAAAGTTTTTTCAGTGCTACCAATGAAGCAAAGGCCTGAATCAAAAGGATCTGGCCTTCCAAAGACACTATGTGAAATTCTCTCTAAATTCCCTAAGGAATGACTGGAATATGTTCAACTCAAAGCCATGACTGGCAACAGACCATCCACTGAGCACAAGCTCCTATATCTCTGATAGACTTGGACATCTACCAGTAGTTCTGATTTAGGGATTTCAGTGGAATTTATGATGCAGAACTTCTGGCTATGCTTGCAGACAGGGATTAGTTCACTCCTGCAGCTCCACAACTAGCTTTAATTATTAAATTAAAATCAAACTCCATATTTCACATAAAGAATGATCAAATGAAAAAAAAAAGCAAATGAACCAAAGAGACAAATCCAAAAACTGAATCAACCCAAAAAAAAACCCAGAAAGAAAAAAGGAGGCTAAATACCAAATTGCTTCTAACCTCTGAAGTTAAGGTACTTAACTACGATACTTTGATAACCCTCTGCCTCATATGACCCATCAGGTGTGAGAGAGAACAGTCATTTTAGAAAAAAATTTTCATTTCAAGTGGATAATGGAAAGCCTCTCCTTATGTCTTCTTTCCCAATTCTTTTAAAAGTTCAATTATATGAATCTGCTAGGATAAAGTCCTCACTTTCTAGAGAAAAATCCTAAAAGCACTTTAGACTCACTCAATTTTAATTGTTAAACATTTTCCAGACTCAACAGGTTTGTTCAAGATTGCTTGTATTTAACAATTTAAACAGAAGGCAAGTTTTATTAAGTATTTTCATTCTAAACAATGAAACAATAAAAGTTGATTTCATTTGTTTGGGAGAGGGGATTTGAGGGAAAGGGGAAGTAGGCTCTCAGCTTTACCTGCAATGCAAGATACATTCTTGAAGCCAATAACTTCAAGCTTTGGTTTAATCATGTCTAAGATGTCAGGAATCTGAAAAAAACAACCCAAAACCAAGAGAGATATGGTCATGTTATAAACATTTTAATTACTTTTCCTACATCCTGTAAGTCTGAAGTGCATACAAGACACCCTCAATTTCTGTGATTTTACTGCACTACTACGTAATCAATACTAGAAATCTACAATATCCACAGGAATTTAGGCTTACACACTAAATCCTCTACCATACTATTGTATTCAGAGGAAATTATTTAGAATTAACAAAATCCACCTGCAATTTACAACTTCACAAATTACTGAAAATTCAGCCTTACTGAAAATAAATACACAGGAATCACCCCTACTGGGAGACAATTAACACCATACATCTCTCCTCCAGATTCTGGATCATTAATCAGGTATAATCATGATGATAAAACCTTTTCCAACCCCCAAGACTAAAATCAGCAAAGACTTAGAAGATAACATTAAAGCTGAATGTTGCATCATACTCCAAGCTGCAACAGAGACTTTACTAGAAAAGGTAAGATCGGCAGAGTGACACTTCACACCAAAAAATTGTAGAAAGGTATTATTTTAGGAATTAAGTCCAGCAGCTACTGATAAAAATAATTTAAATACCTGAGGTTGTTTGTCCGTAATCTGCCATTCCAAATAAACACAGAGTAGTCCATGTATTTCAGGTATCAGACACCCAAAGTTTTAGCATTTAAGATTTAAAAAAAGTTATGGTACATTATTTTAAACAGTTTAATGCCCTTCCAAGATGCCAAAAACATCAATGAAGATTCTAAGTAAGTCAAAAGCACAAACCCGATCCTGGAGTTTGTCCAGATCTGCAGCAACATATATCAGTTGAGTACTAGATATAGAAGACAATGGCAGACTTTCTGGAGAAGATCCATTCCCCTGGTCCTCACTGGGGTTGAGGCTTAAAGAAGATTCCTTTCTACCACCTGGGACAGGTTTTTTGCTTTCCTTTGTATTCTCACTGGAAATGGGCCTTACAGAAACCTGAAACATCAAATTGAATGTGAACCCTAGCAATAGTGAAGGCAGTTAAAGCTGGACAAACTGAAAAAGTACATAAAGGATTTGTAAGACTTCAGCATTAGAATGCCACACCTTTAAGGGATGCTACCAAATATCATCACTAAATTATATAAAAAGTAAATTTTAAAAAAATTTGAGTGCATTACAAGGTTGGACGATTAAGAACAAATTTGTCTGACTGAGGTTAGTAGAGGGCAGTCCAATCCTGCTGTCAAACAACTCTTTTCTCCCACCTCCTCAAGCTCTCTGATGTCAGACAAGTGCTTCCCCTGACTACTCTTTTTTAACTCTGGTACTTATCAGTACTTTCCATGAGCTAATTTAGCTGAGAGAACTAAGTCATTGAGTCACAAAAGAAATTATAAATAGAGATCTTACTGCTGTCTTCAACTACTGAAGGGGCATGTATAGAGAAGACAGAATCATATTTTTCCCTGAGGTACAATGACAGAGTAATACACAATGGATACGTACTGTAGCAAGAGAAATTCTGATCAAATAGGAGGAAAAGGCAAATAGGAGGAAAAAGCAATCAGTCATTGGACCAGGGTTTCCAGGAAAGAGTGCCATCACCATCTCTGGATATACTATAAATTCAACTTAAGAGGCTCTGCACAACCAGTACAGTGATACTTTTTATAAGCCAAACTTATGAACTACTTGAAGGTTAAAAACCACTAACTTCACAAAAAACTCTTAAAAAGAGGACACATACTTTGCTCCAAAAAGTCTCTTTTTGATGGACACAGCCCATCACCAACCCCTTAAATCAGGCTGCTCTCTCACCTCGCTGATGAACACAGAGTAGCGTGCCAAGATCTGCAGGCTGAGTTTCCACAGGCGATGCGCTAAAAGCGGTAAAAACATCTGATCTGACCAGCACTTCACAAGACTCGTCCAGACCATGTGAGTGGCCAAGAGACAGAATGAGCTCCCAGCTAGAAATGATCAGGCAACAAAGGTCAAGTTCCTAAGCATGTTTTTAAAAGATTCCACATCAGTGTAACTGCATTAGCCAAGATTTAAAAAAGCCAAGTCTTCCTAAAAGATATAATCATAAGATAGAAAAGTACTAAGTGGTGCCTGAAACAAACTCTTAAAATACTATCTCCTCAATGCTTTAGATTTCAAATTCCACTAAAGTCTTGTTGTAGCTCTGTGGGTAAAAGCACAAAATGAGAATCTGCCTTGCAATAAAGGCAGAAACAGCTTGGCCAAATAATTCACTTCAGGAAATAACATTTCCAAAATAATTTTTGGCAGTCTTTTGAAGAAGTTACATTAGATATGCCTGCCAGACATAACATAATGCTCCTTTAGCACTAAACTATTGCTCCTCTCCCACTTATATGAGATAGTTGCTATAAATATTTATTTAAAACACTGTACAAATATCCATAGTTAAACAAAATACCTTTAAAGCAGTTTACAAAGTAACATTTTAGAGAATACAACTAGAAAGGTAAGTCATGTGTCTGCAAGTTCCAGGCCAATGCCTTGAAGTGGTAAGATTTATGTCTTGTCTCCATTAGGATTTTTTTCTCCTGGTTTGCTTCCAAGGGCATGTGTGGATACACACATAGAGACATTTAGCTGCCTTCTTCATAAGCATTTACTCTGTTAACTGAAATAAGTTCTTCTGATTACAATGCTTCCAATGCATGTATCAGGAGGCTATATCCTTCCACTCTTATTCTTCCTGTGCATACCTCTTCATCTCCTCATAAACCAATGTCTGTTTTTGGAGCAGACACCACCACTATGAATGACAGCAAGCCTAAATGCTGCCAACAGACAGCTATTTTCACCTCTACACAGTGCTACAACAATTAAGAAAAATATGCCCCAATAACACAGCATAGCCTTTTGGTTGTCACTTAGAGCAGGTCAAATGCTAACAATTCCGTCTTGCACTGAGGGGATGGTTCCACAAGTATGTCAATGACAGCTGCTGAAGAAGGGGTTTTTAGTAAGCAAAGTGATCACTAAACAGAATTCTCACATTGCCATCTCTATAACTGTTTTAGGGTGACTTTATGATGTTTGTATTTTTAATTGTCGATTTTGTTTGTGCTGTATATTGAGTTTCTGTATCTTTAAGACTGATTCTGAGAGTGAACCAGGGAGAGAAGACGCGCGGAGTTTGTTTGAGAAACAACCTGACTCCCACACATTTTTTCGTCTGTACTCCTGTTTT